>MU225562.1:654098-692126 GCA_018584345.1 Thuja plicata | reverse complement strand
TTTTTTACTTTTTCCTATATAAATATGTAAAAAATGAAATTTTTTCACTTAGCATTATAATATATTGTTTTTTCTTTATTTTTAAGCAATAAATGTTTTTAGGCTATATTGCTGATGTTAAAAACATATAATTTACCCAAAAGTTTGAAGCTTAAATGTAAACCCAAACCTAAAAACATATAATTTACCTAAAAGGTAAACTAAAACCTAAAAACATGTAAATCGTGCAATATGGATGCATAATGCAATGGATGGAATCATTTTGTTCAGATGGACACATGAATATATTAAATGGGGATGTGCACATGTTTATCTTTATATATATTTATGCTTATGGAAATGTAATGGATGGATCTTTTTGTTGAGATGGACACATGTTATGTATATTTATGCTTATGGTTCAATGACATGTACACATGATATATGGAATTTGACTTGTTTAATTTATAAACTTTGGTTCAAAAGTGTTGCATGTTGAAGAAGTTTTAAATGTTTAAATTTATATGTAAATGCATGAATTAACATGTTTGAAGTTAGATAGATAAATGATGTTAAAATTTAATTTATTTTAAATTATTTTCAAATGTACGTCTGCATGTGTATTACATATAGACAATTTTTAATTTATTTAAACATATATATATATATATATATATATATATATATATATATAGTACTGAATGTACACATGTATGTGCCCACTTGCAGCTAGCAATTTTTATCTATATTACATTTGTGTCAGAGCTTCTAGTAGTTAAGAGCCTAGCATTCGTAATAGTCAGGCCTCACAATCATCCTCAGACCACCATGGTACCCTAGAAAGTATAGATAGTAATCGACAAGAATCTATCTCTAGGATGCACGACGCTCTAGATATGTTAGAGAGGATGTTGCAAAACAATGGTATCCTCCCTAATAGGGAGAAATTGACATCCATTTTCACTGAGCTGATGAGTATGATTCAGAAGGTTGAATCATACAATATATGATGATACATCTATTGATGTTTTTTTTACCATAGCCTCTCTAGCATTGTCAAAGGGACTATGGGTTGGAGGATAGTTGATTCAAATGTTTCTGTTAATGAGGTTAAGAACATGTTTTGAACCCATTACATAGATAAGAGGGTGGTTAGACCATACAGGGTCATGAAATGTACAGATGACTTAGTAGCCCCTTTTATATATCCAGGATGGTTGGCAGCCCATCATATGTAGTCCCAAAAGGATGAGGTTCCCCTATATTTATGCAAGCAATTATTTGTAGAGTTCTATTTGGGTTACGATGTTGATTACACAGATTTAACTTTGCATGCAATGAGGGTCGGGGAAGATATTAGGATAAGTGTAGATGACCTGATTTACTACAAACCCCTAGTAAGAGGGCATTGTTGGGTGAAAACCTTTTGTTTCTTCCAAAAGGTTTGGAGACCTATACTGGAGTGGGACAGGCAGCAGCTCAGCATGCACGCATAGATATGTTTTCTAGCATTGCCACCATTGTGACCTAGGTCAATAAGTTGTCATCTGATCGTATGGGTAGGTACATGCCCAGATCTCAGATGAGTGCATGTGTTGATCCTTCTAGTTCATTTTACATCTGATTTGATCTTTCCACTCTAGATGAGATAGTACGACTACTAGAGGATCATCTGTGCGACATGAGCTCCATTTTAGTGTGTGATCTCCTGGCATCTTACCATAACATTATATGTTTCATGGGGTTCCTCCATGTGATATTCCTACATTCATTTGATGAGTACAAGCAATATCCTCTACATGTAGCAGTCGGGGACGAAGAGATGCAGAGACAGGTCCCTCTAGACAAGATAATGTCCGGATACATCCTACAACTCCATGACAGAGTGTGGATGATCTTACACCACCTCGTCAACATAAACAAGCTCCCCTGCAACAAACACCTACGACTTCACAATTTCAAACTGGATTCTCAGATTTTCTTATGGATGAGGCCATTGATCCTATTGCAGTGTTCTTACACTCTTCTGAGTTCTCTAACATTGGATGTGCATTACAGCAGGTAAGAAACCGTTTAATTTCAAGATTCAAGAACAATCAAGTAATTACACACACACACACACACACACATATGTGTGTGTGTGTGTATATGTATATATGTATATATATATGTACATATATGTATATATATAGATATATGTATATATATGTATATATATAGATATATGTATATATATATACATATACATATGTATATACACACACACATATATGTGTGTGTGTGTGTCTATATATANTACATATATATATATGTATGTATGTATGTATATATATGTATACATATATATGTATATATATATGTCTGTGTGTATATATGTATATATATATATATGTATATATATACATATATATATATATATGTATATATATACATATATACATATATACATATTATATATACATATATATACATACATATATACACATACACACACACACACACACACACATATATATATATTTGAACCAGGTATAGGCCACTATGATGGGTGCTACATATGGAGATTTAGAGGAGCCTGCTGATCCAATTCATCAGGATAGAGAGGTAAAATTATTTTAATTAAATAATTTATTTGTTGAGTTTAAATATGCATTTAAAAAAATGCTAGACATTAAATTAACTATTTATAAATTGTTACATTTACATACGAACTTAGGTCCAGCGGGACGAGGATGCACACAGGCTCGGACACAGTGATGATGGTGGTCATTGAAGTTTGTGATCTATATACATACACATGTAATGTGGACATAGTTTTAGATTTGCATGTGACATTGATTTTGATCTAGTACACATACATGTATTTATCTCTATAGACCTCTTGTATTTGTACATGACATTGATATTAGATATGTATGTACATATTTTACATTGATACATGTTTTATGTTGATATAGACATTTACATTGATACATGTGTTATATGTTTATATAGACATTTACATTGATACATGTTTTATGTTTATATAGACATTTATATTGATACATGTTTGATTTTCATTTTACATTTCTAGATGTATAGATATGTATGGACATTGATGTTTTTGATCTATATGTACATGACATTGATGTTTAAATTGATAAATTTGATGATCATATAGTCTATACATTTATTTAGATAGATATATAGATATTTGAACTAAAATTAAATTTGTGCACATGTAGAAATATGTTTATCTAGATACATCTAAATCAAATTTTAATTTAATTGAAATCTAATATAAACTAATAAAAATATCTATATAAATTAACTGAAACCTTAAACATTCAATTTTACATAGATAATTACAAATTACA
This sequence comes from Thuja plicata, assembly GCA_018584345.1. Taxonomy (NCBI): domain Eukaryota; kingdom Viridiplantae; phylum Streptophyta; class Pinopsida; order Cupressales; family Cupressaceae; genus Thuja; species Thuja plicata. The sequence goes on along the minus strand of MU225562.1, from coordinate 688,791 downwards.
AATTAGCTTGACCTTGATCAAATTAAATCAACACACCTAATTGATTTATAATTAATCAATCTTTTATTCAATATCTAAAATCAATCTAAAGTACCAATCTAGTATAACCATAATCAATATATAATCAATCTAGCTTAACAACCTAATCAATCTAAATTATGATGAACTATAACTGATTGAATGTTTGAAGATGTTAAGTTGATGATCACTGAGCTATAGAATGTTAATGTAAAACATTGAATCACTTCATGTATTGTATTGTCATTGATGTCAACTTGATATAATCTTGTTGGCCATATACATATTGTCAACGAATTCAAAGAATCAAAGAGATAAAGGTTATGCTATCAGTAATGCATAAAATTTCAGTATTCACCAAGTGACAACAAACACCGATGGTTAGTGCACGCCAACGGATACAGGAACCCGAGAGAAAAGTCACAGTGATACCCGAGCAAGCATTACCGAGAAGAACCAAAGTGTAACCTAAGAAGAACTAAAAGTTCACAGTATTGCCCGATGAATAGAAAACCCTGATGGAGATGCCCAAGGACAACTGAAGTAATGACCAAGCACAACTAAAGTGTTGACCGACGAGAACTGAAGTTCAGAAATGACAAAAGACTTAGCTGGCAAGAAGCTAATTATGAAGTTAACTAGTTGATCACATTGTTTTCATCGACAAAGTTAAAAGATATAGATAAGCTATAGTTTTAAATCATATTTCTATTCCAGTTGTCATAGAGAGATCCATGGATAAAACTAAAGCATGCTTTAAAGCAAGAAAGGTGAGAATTGTGGATCATGCCAAGAACAAGAAAATCAAGGACTTTTAAATGGTGAAATCATGTCTATAAGAGAGACAAGCTAATTCATTATGAAGAGAGGATGCTGAAGAGTATACTGGTGAAGAAAGAAGTCTTCATACAGTCCTGATCAAACAAGCTGAAGAACATAGCTAAAGATTTATGTAGACACTGAGCAACAGAGGAAAGAACAACATTCACCGAGAAGAAAAAAGTGGAGCAAAGCAACAAAAAAGATAAATTGATCAGAAAGGTATTATTAGTTTACAATAGATCTAAACATCTACAAGATTAATTTGTTTATATTAATAGATCATATACTGTTTCATTTTAACCATTGATTCATAAAATCTCTTAGCAGAGTAGGATTTAACTATCCTTTTGATAATGAGATACATCCCAAGGAGTATCAAAAAGTTTCTCATGAAGATAGCATAGTGAGTGTTAGATATCAAGTGATTAACTATTATATTAAATCCTCTAACAAGGTTGCACTTAAGAGTGTGTTTGTAACCTTTAATAGGGTTGGTTCTTCACCGATCTCACTTCAGAAGAGTGAACATTTTGGGTCACCGCTCCCAAGTGGGTTTTCCACTAACAGGGTTTCAAAGTTAAAAATCCATGTGTCAAATGTGCATATGGTTCATTGCATTTAGTATTTTTCTTAACACATTGCTAAATTGGATTGATCAGTAAACATTAAGCTATTTACTATATTTCAGTAAAAGCTAGAAAAGGATTAACTGCATATCGGTAAAGCTTAAGGAAAAGGATAAAAAGTAAACTCTGAGCAGTGGTTATTTGATAGGATTGTTTAAAGGCATACATCGTATAGGACTGAAGATAACTAGAGGTTTATATTCATGGTATAAAGTTTTGAGTTGATTTATTGGATTAAATTTGAGGCCACTGAATCACACCCCCCCCCCACCCCTCTCAGTTATTCTAATAATTGGTATTAGATCTTGTGTGCTTAGAAAGGGAGTTTAACAGCTCAAGCAAAATATCACAAGATGAGAAAATGGGATGTGCCTAAATTGAACAAGGACAAATTTGTATCATGGCAAAGAAGGATAAGACTCCACCTATCAGGTATTGTAAATGATGTTACTCAATACCTAGATACTGAATATATGTTACCTAAAGGACCTCACACACTTGATCAATTAAGAGAAAAGCATGAACACAATTCTATGATGGTAGAACTTTATTCCTCACTCTCTGATGCTGAATTTGAAGATGTCAAAACATACACCACTGCAAAGAAAATGTGGGGAAAATTGAAGCTAGTACATGAAGGATATGCTAATGTACTATGAGCTAAGGCAGAAAGCCTAAGATGAAAATTTGATGACCTAAGAATGAATGAAGGAGAAAACATCACTCAGTATAGCTACAGAATCAAAGAGGTAGTCAATGCTATCTGAGGAGTAGGAGGTGTACTTGAAGAAGAAATAGTGGTAAGTAAAATCCTAAGAACCTTACTACCTATGTATTCTATTAGAGTGTCTTCTATACAAGAAATGAGAGCAATAGAAAATAACAATGTCACTCTAGATAGTTTGATTGGTAGACTTATTTCATTTGAGATGAATAACTTTGACAACAGTGTCTTACCATCTATTGAGTATGCATTCAAATCTTCTCTAAAGTTAAGTAAATCAAGTCCTAAACACACTATAAGAGATGATAGTGAAAGTGATAGTGATGACCAAGTACTTTATGATATTGAAGCACTAATGGCTAGAAGATTGCAAAGAGGCAAAGGTAGATACAAAGATAAATTACCATTGGTATGTTTTAATTGTAAAGAGATTGGACACTTTGCTGCTAGATGTCCTAACAAAAGAGAAGATGACATAACTTATGACAAGAAGTTTGACAGAGGTGATGACAGATATTACTGAAGCAACAACCAATCTGACAAAAGAGATACCTGAGACTACAAGGACAAAGGGAAGAAAGCTTGTTACCTGGCTGAGAAAAAATCTGAGAATACTGACACCGAATCTGATGAAGATATTGAGGTGGTATTTGTTGCTATGAAAGATGATTCAGACGAAGATGAAAGATATGTAGAAACTACACTCATATCTAAGGTTAGTAAGAATGATGTCTAGATTATTGATAGTGGTTGTACTCACCACATGACTGGTGATAAAGAAAAGTTTGAAACTTTTGAGTATTATAATGGTGGATCAGTAAGAATGGGTAATGACTCACCTTGTCCAGTTGAAGGTAAAGGAAAAATAATGTTGAATAATCTGATCAGATGTGAAAATGCATATTGGGTGAAAGGACTTAACAATAATCTATTGAGTTTTTCACAGCTAAATAACATAGGACATCGAGTTGCATTTGAGAATAAAAAGTCAAAGATCTTCAATGAATCAAGAAGGTTGATCGGAACTAGTGAACAGACAAAAGGTAACCTTTTCTATATTGATGATATTAGCCCCACTTGTTTAATGGCTAGAAAAAAAGACATGTGGTTGTGGCATATCAAATAAGAAGAAGAGCATATCAAATCCCAACCATGTCATGTGTAAAAGCTATCAAAAAGGTAAAATGACAAAGTGGTGCAAGAGCACTTAGGTAGGGCTAATTATGAAATGTAACCTAGGGCTTCTTTGATGTTTTTTCTTTTAGTGGATCTAGCTAGACCACTAGATTAATAAAGGGACATGTAAGTCCTAGTGTGTAGAGGGTTAAGTGAGAGGATGTCTTGATAGGTCCCTAGTGACCTTTGAGTATAATCTAGGTCTCTTAGGGTGTTTTGAGAGTTTAGTGCCGAAATTGGCCAAGAAAGGGATTAGAGGTCATTTTGATGTTATTTCACCTTAATTAGTGGTTTGGGGAAGTTTGGACAACATTTGACCAAGTTTGGATAGCATATCCAAAAAGTTGCAAAAGTTGTCAATGTTGTCATTGACAACATTGTGAACAAGAATGTAATTTCGGAGGAATTAGTTCCTTAACTGTCTGAAACCGGTGTTTTAGTGATGGGGTCAACTACATAAGCACATCCTCCAAATTTTTAAAGGTTTGGAAAGTTTATGTCAGAGTATGTACGAACTATAGAATTGAAGAAAAGTCACAGTTTAATCATTTTGTGAGCATTTTGTTTTGTAATGGATTGAATCAAGTTCTGTAAGCATTGTTTATGATAATGTAGATTGTTTCAAGAATTTTTGGTGGTAGTTTTTTAGATTGAATAGTTTTAGTTTCTTTTAGAAAATCCTTTGTTTCCTGTCCAGTCGCTGGTTTTTTTAGAGCACTGTATGCAAATGGGGTCATAGATCCATCTTCCACCGTGGCACTTGCATGGCTCTTGGATTATGGAAGGTGACTCCATGTACATTATCTACAGTGAAGGAGGGGCCCAGAGAAGTATGGCAGCTACTTATAAGGTGATTCCCTTGGAAAGCACAAGATGCATGACTAGGGATCACCAGTAGTTGCAGAGAATTTTGGAGGGATTGAAAGCATTTGTTGGTTCAATAAAGAATTGTGAGAAGGTAGTGTGTTAGGTGAAGGAGCCCTAACTAGGAGGAGAGGTTTTGTGTATTGTTTTGTTATCCAAGAATATCAAATTCTTGTGCAGGCAGTGAAAAGTTCTAAAACCCTAAATTTTAGGCACCTTTGTAGGAGGTACTATACAAACACCTATGGAATCCAAGACGTAGAAAATCATTAGGTCCTTGGAAAAGAGTATCAGGATATGGTGTTATTTTTCTGAATTGTTAAGGTTTTTTACAAGATATTGCAGAAAAGGAGCCTAACTAGGCCTAATGCTAGTAGCCCTCCTTTGGGTGTAATTGACTTGGAATTTGGAACTCGTTGAGGGTTTCAATCTCAAAGTTGTTTGTAGACATTGGAATTAGTCCAATAAGAAATCCTAAAGACTACCTTTACACATGGAAGAGTTTGGAACCCATTGGGATCAGTTTGTGAAGATAGAGCAAGAAAGGCCCACTGAAGCCTAGGAGAGAGCATGGAGTGTTTTGATGTTACATTGTTGGTGTTAACTAGTTGAAGAGAATAGGATCTTGTGAGAAGAATCCTAAGGAGGATAGGGTTATTTTAAGAGCCCTAGTAGGTCAATAGAGTGACCTAGGAGCCCGTAGAAGAAGCTAGGGAGTAGCAAGACTAGTGTTACATCATAGTGGTATCAGAGCAAGTTGAGAAAATTGGAAAGTTAGTGCATGTCAGTAGCTACTGGAGAGTCAGTAGGAGAGTCAAAGACGGTGAAAAATTTAGAGTTAGCTAAGGAAGTTTATTAGCAAAAGGAGAGGAACCGACTCCTTGAAGCAGCCCTAGAAGGCATGAATTTGAGGCTAGAGGAAGTTGCTAATGAAGCAGCTAGAAGCGGAGAAGGAGTGGAAAGCAGTGATAGGGGCAAGAAGGTTGTTGAGGAAGACATTATTCCTGAACCAGACCCTATCTTGAATGAAGAGCCATTCTTCAAGGCCATCAAAGCATTAGGTGGAAAATCATTAAAAGGAATCCCTTTGTTTAGTGGAAAGATGGATATTGAAGTAGTAATGGATTGGATAGAGGGGATGGAGAATCATTTCGAATGTGAGGGTGTGACTAAAGCCCAAAAGCTTAAAGTGGCCAAGTCGAGACTTAGAGGGTCAGCTTTGACTTGGTGTAAATAGCTTCAAGATGAGAGGGTAAGGATGGGTAAGAAACCCAAAGCAAATTGGAATGTCATGGTGACAAAGTTGAAGGAGAATTATCTTCTTGAGGATTATGAAATCCACCTCCACAAAAAGAAACAAAACTTGAAACAAAAAGACCTAGATGTGGCCTCATACACTGAGGAATTAAAAAGATTGTGTCTAAGGTCTAAATTGCAAGAAGAAGAGTTAATTAAAGTGGCTAGATACTTGGGTGGATTGAAGTGGAAAATCCAAGAGGAGATTAGCCTATGGACTCCAACTACAATACAAAAGTGTCATCAGTTGGCCATAAGAGTAGAGGAGAAGAATAAGAAGAAAGGAGATTCTAGCTTCAAGAATAATAATAGAGGCAAAGGAAGAGACCAAATGGGTCAAAGAGGAGGCTACCAAGGCAGAGGTAGTGAGAAAAGGTCACAAGGAGAGAACAAGTTGACAAAGTAGAAGACTAAGAGAAGTTCAAGAGGAGGCTATAACAAAGGCAGGGTTAATCATGGTGGTCCTAACAGAGGAAGAGGAGGTAGGAGTAGTTCTTACTTTGCAACCATGAAGTGTTATTATTGTGGGAAATTAGGCCATCCAGCCTATAGATGTCCTAACAAACCTTCTACAATAAATAGTGATAAGATGGTAGCCTATACACATGAGGACACTTCAAGTGTCAAAGCACCTAAGATTGACCATCTAGATTCAAAGATGGGAGAGAACCTTATGTTCAGAAGAGTATTGATAAGACAACCAATCAAGGATGAGCCCAAACATAGGAGGGCCTTGTTTAGAATGAGATGCAAAATTATTGGAAAGGTTTGTAAAGTGATTTTGGACTCTGGATCCATAGATAATATCATCTAAGAGGAGGAATTAGTGAAACTCAAGCTAGCCAAGATACCCCATGTGAATCCTTATAAAGTGACATGGCTCGAAAAAGGCCAAAGTGTATCGGTCAATGAGAAAACATGGGTTGAGTTTTCAATTGAAGGGTACAAGGATAGACTACTTTGTGACATCCTACCAATGGATGCTTGCCATTTTATACTTGGAAGGCCTTGGAAATTTGATAATGGGGTAGTATATGATGGGAAGGAGAATTCCATCACCTTCAAGAAAGGAGGAAATACTTTCAAAATTCATCTTTACTAGAAGATGAAAAACCACATTCAAAGACTCCTAATGTGGCATTGTGTAGTCGGAAACGGTTTGTGAAAGATATCAAGGATGATGAGAGTGAAGGGTATACCATTGTGCTAAGACCCAAGTAGGAAGAAAAATCAGCAAAGGATCCATTACCACCAGAGGTACAAGAAATACTTGAGAAGTACATAGATATAGTGAGTGATGGCACTCCTACAACCGTACCACCAAAGAGGATAATAAGTCACCAAATAGACTTTGTGCTAGGGGCATCTATTCCCAACAAAGCAGCATACAAGCTTACTCCTGATCAGAACATGGAGGTAGCTAGACAAGTGCAGGAAATCTTGGATCAAGGCTTGATCAAGAAGAGTATTAGCCCTTGTGTAGTTCCAGTTGTGTTGGCATCCAAGAAGGGGGGGAAATGGAGACTATGCATAGAATCAAGGGCTATAAACATGATCACAATAAGGTATATGTTCCCTATACCTATGATAGAGGATCTTATGGATTGCCTTGGAGGGGTAACATACTTTACCAAGCTGGACTTGAAGAGTGGGTATCACCAAATTAGGGTGAAGGAGGGTAATGAATGGAAAATGACATTCAAGACCACTGATGGGTTATATGAATAGCTTGTCATGTCATTTGGCCTCTCTAATTCTCTGAGAACATTCAAGAGGCTCATGAATGAGGTGCTCAAGGACTTCATAGGGAAGTTTGTGGTGGTATATCTTGATGATATACTGATATTTAGCAAGACAAGAGAGGAGCATATCATACATGTAGAGGAAGTATTGAAGAGGTTGCATGAAGAAAAATTGGCTATCAACCTTGAAAAGTGTGAGTTCTTCAAACAAGAACTAGTATATTTGGGCTTTGTAGTGTCCAAAGGGTCATGGACCAAGACAAGGTTGCTGCTATCCTAAACTGGCCTCTACCTACCACAACCACTGAGGTAAGGATTTTTCATGGCCTTGCATAGTTTTATAGAAAGTTTATGAGAAATTTTAGTGGGATACATGCACCATTGATGGATACTATTAAGGATGGGGTCAAAACTAAGTTTAGGTGGACCCTAGAAGCAGAGAAAGCCTTTGAGATGTTGAAACGACAAGTGGCTACTCAACCTATCCTACAATTTCCAAGCTTTGAGAAATTGTTCACCATTGAGTGTGATGCAAGTGGGATGGTTGTAGGGGGTGTATTGAGTCAAGAAGGTAGGCCAATTTACTTCTTTAGTGAGAAATTAAATGAGGCTAAGAAGAAATATTCTTCTTACGATTTGGAACTATATGCTTTAGTTCAATCCTTGAGAAAATGGAGGCATTATCTTTTGCCTAAGGAATTTGTGGTGTTCACTAACAACCAAGCCCTTAGTTGCATTAATACACAAGAAAAATTAAGCAATAGTCATTTGAAGTGGATGGGGTATGTTCAAGCATTCACCTTCTCTATAAAGCATAAAAAGGGGCAGTTAAATAAGGTTGCAGATGCACTAAGTAGGAGGTTACTTATAGTTTAAGAAGTCCAACTAAATAGCATTGGCATTGATAGTTTCAGAGACTTATATCAGGAAGATGAGGACTTTGGGGAAGCATATAAGGTATGTGTTGACTTCCAAAACCATTTTCATAGCAATTTCTCAGAGTTTACTTTACAAAATGGACTATTATTCAAAGGTAACCAGTTATGTGTGCCAAGAGGCTCTATGAGAATGAATCTCATATAGGAGAAACATAATGGGTCTCTCCGTGGTCACTTTGGTGTGAAAAAGACCTTGGAGCTTGTCCAAAGGTTCTATAATTGGCCAAAGTTGGTGAAAGATGTCACCAAGTATGTAGAGCAGTGTGTTGTTTGCATGAAGGAAAAATAAGGAATGAGTAATGCAGAGTTGTATCAGCCTCTACCAGTCCCTAACTAGCCATGGGAGTGTGTGAGTATGGATTTTATTATAGGCCTACCAAAAACCAACCAGGGTATGATATCATTTATGTAGTTGTTGATAGATTTAGTAAAATGGGGAACTTCATTCCATGTAAGACTACTAATGATGCTAGCCACACAGCCTATTTGTTTTTTAAGGAGATTGTGAGATTTCATGGTCTTCCTTAAGTATAGTATCAGATAGGGATGTGAAGTTCATGAGCCATTTTTGGGGGACATTGTGGACTAGATTGGGTACCAATCTATCTTTTGGTTCAGCCTACCACCCTCAGACTGATGGCCAAACTAAGGTGGTAAATAGGGTGTTGGGTAACCTATTGAGGTGCCTAATTAAGGATTATGGGAAGAATTGAGATGTAGTCATTCCCCAAGCAGAATATGCTTACAATGACAGTAAGAACAGAATGACAAGAAGAATCCCATTTGAGATAGTTTATGCCATGCACCCTAGAGGTGTTTGTGAGCTTAGGGATCTTGGAGGTATGGAGTATAGAAGTGGATATGCAGAGGAATTCACACATACTATGAAGGAGATCCAAGAACAAGTGAAGAAGCAGATCTAAGATAGTCAACAAAATTTGAAAGCTAAAGTTGATGAGAAGAGGAAAGATGTTCAGTTTGTAGTGGGTGACTATGTGATGGTTCACTTGAATAAGTCAAGGCTATAGAAGGGTGTCCCTACCAAGCTTCAAATGAAAATGGTGGGACCTTGCAAAATCTTAGCCAAATATGGGGCTAATGCATATAAAGTGGACTTGCCCTAAGAGTTGAGCATATCTCTGGTGTTCAATGTTCAAGACTTAATCCAGTTCAAAGGGAAGATAGAGGAGATCAATCCAACTAGCAAGGGATCATTGATGATGTGGAGGCTATTGTTTTACCTCCAAAGTTTCAGTTAGTAGCTAACAAAGTTCTGGATTCAAGGGTTAAGAAGACTACAAGGCATAAAGTCTACATGGAACATTTGATTCAGTGGAAGGATAGACTAGAGTCAGAGGTGTCATGGATTACAGAGGTGGACTTCAAGAAGGTGGGCATTTAAGAGGATCTACTATCCACAGGAGTGACATAGCTTTCTTTTGTGGGGGAGTATGGTGCAGGAGCACCTAGGTAGGGCTAATTATGCAATGTATCCTAGGGCTTCTTTGATGTTTTTTCTAGTATTGGTTCTATCTATACCACTAGATTAATAAAGGGACATGTAAGTCCTAGTGTGTAGAGGGTTAAGTGAGAGGATGTCTTGATAGGTCCATAGTGACCTTTAAGTCCAATCTAGGTCTATTTGGGTGTTTTGTGAGTTTAGTGCCAAAATTGGCCAAGAAAGGGATTAGAGGTCATTTTGATGTTATTTCACCTTAATTAGTGGTTTGGGGAAGTTTGGACAACATTTGACCAAGTTTGGATAGCATATCCAAAAAGTTGCAAAAGTTGTCAATGTTGACATTGACAACATTGAAAACATTGTGAGCAAGAATGCAATTTCGAAGGAATTAGTTCCTTAACTGTTAGAAACTAGTGTTTTAGTGATGGGGTCAACTACATAAGGACATCCTCCATCTTTTTTAAGGGTTGGCAAGTTTATGTCAGAGTATGTATGGACTGTAGAATTGAAGAATAGACACAGTTTAATCATTTTATGAGCATTTTGTTTTGTAATGGATTGAATCAAGTTCTGTAAGCATTGTTTATGGTAATGTATATTGTTTCAAGACTTTGTGTGGTAGTATTTTGTTAGATTGAATAGTTTTAGTTTCTTTTAGAAAATCTTTTGTTTCATGTCTAGTCACTAGTTTGTTTAGAGCATTGTATGCAAATGGGGTCATAGATCCATCTTCCATCGTGGCACTTGCACGGGCTCTTGGATTATGGAAGGTGACTCCATGTAAAATATGTACAGTGAAGGAGGGGGCCAGAGAAGTATGGCAGCTATTTATAAGGTGATTCCCTAGGCGAGCCAGAGATGCATGGCTAGGGATCACCAACAGTTGCAGAGAATTTTGGAGGGATTGAAAGCATTCATTTCTTCAATAAAGTATTGTGGGAAGGTAGTTTGTTGGGTGAAGGAACCCTAACTAGGAGGAAAGTTTTTAGTGTTTTTTTTGTTAGCTAATAACATCAATTTCTTGTGCAAACAGTGAAAAGTCCTAAAACCCTGAATTTTAGGCACCTTTGTAGGAGGTAATGTACGGACACCTCTGGAAGCCAGGACCTAGAAAATGATTACGTCCTTGGAAAAAGGTATTAGGATATGGTGTTATTTTTCCAACTTGTTAAGGGTTTTTACAAGATATTGCAGAAAAGGAGCCTAACTAGGCCTAATGCTAGTAGCCCTCTTTTGGGTGTAATTGACTTGGAATTTGGAACTCATTAAGGGTTTCAATCCCAAAGTTTTTTGTAGACATTGGAATTAGTCCAATAATAAATCTTGAAGATTTCCTTTCCACATGGAAGAGTTTGGAACCCATTGGGGTCTGTTTGTACAGACGGAGCAAGAAAGGTCCATTGAAGCCTAGGAGAGAGCATGGAGTGTTTTGATGTTACATTGTTGGTGTTCACTAGTTGAAGAGATTAGGATCTTGTGAGAAGAATCCTAAGGAGGATAGGGTTAGTTGAAGAACCCTAGTAGGTCAATAGAGTGACCTAGGAGCCCCTAGAGGAAGCTAGGGAGTAGAAAGACTAGTGTTACATCACAAAGTCTAGTTTCAAGAGCAAAACCTACACATCTAATGCTATTATAGAATTAGTATATACTGACTTATGTGGACCAATGAGGACAAAGAGCTATTATGGTGATTGATACTTCACTCTCTTTGTTGATGATTATTCTAGAATGATGGCAATTATGTTCTTAAAAGAAAAATCAGAAGCATTCAAGATGTTTAAATGGTATAAGGCTATAGTAGAAAAATGAAGTGGTAAGGAACTAAAATGATTAAGATCAAATAGGGGAGGAGAATTTGTTTCTAATGAATTCACTAACTTTTACAATGAGCATGGAATTAAAAGACAGGTTTATGCACTAAGAACACCACAACAAAATGGGATTGTTGAAAGAAGGAACAAATCCATTGTTGATTGTGCCAGAACACTGATGCTTGAGAAAGGCATCACTCAAAAATTCTAGAGAGAAGCTGTCAATACTACAGTCTACATATTGAAAAGAGTTCAATTGAAGAAAGACACCAAAAAGACACCTTATGAGCTATGGTATGGATGCACACCTAATGTAAGTCACTTCAGAATTTTTGGAAGTCAATGTGATATTTTGAAAGATGATAGAAATGGAAAGCTTGAATCCAAAGGTGAAGAAGGAATCTTTCTAGGGTATTCCACCAAAAGAAAGGCTTATAAATGTCTTAACAAAGCCTCTAACAAAATCATTGAAAGTGCTAATGTCAAAATAGATAAATTTGCTGAGAAAAATGATAAGGTAGGTAGAAAGGAACCAAAGGACTATAAAAGGTTTGTCTAAAGTGAAGAACCTGACACTCTGCCCAAGCAACAGTGTATCACTCCCGAGCAACAGAACAATGCACCTAAGCATCAGGCTGCAAACATCAAAAATTAGTAAATTTTTCACAATGATGTTTCGAGCAATGGAGACCAAAATGAAGGACAAGATGATGATTAGAATGATGAACAAAGAGCTGAACTAGTACTTTCCAATTATGTCAGAAGACACCATCCACAGAACCATATCATAAGAAATAAAAAGGATGGAATGGGAACAAGAAGTAAGTCTCTAAACACTAGATGTCTGATTTGTGATTTTGAACCTAAATCTGTCAATACTAAACTTGAGAATCAGGAATGCGTCAGTGCTATGAATGAAGAGATAGAGAAGATTGAGAAGAACAATACATGGACACTAGTACCTAGACCAGATGACAAGAATGTTGTTGGTACAAAATGGACATTCAGAAACAAGATGAATGAGAATAGAGAAGTCACAAGGAACAAATAAATATTTGTATGCAAGGGGTATGCACAAGAAGAAGGTATTGACTATGGAGAAACCTTTGCACCCTTTGCTAGACTAGAAGGGGTGGAAATTCTACTTGCTTATGTTGCAATCAAAGGATTCAAGGTATACCAAATGGATGTCAAATCTGCATAAATGGAATATTAGAAGAAAAGGTATACATTGATCAACCAGAAGGGTTTGTTGATCCTAACCAGAGAAACAAGGTTTGTAGACTACATAGAGCCTTGTATGGATTGAAACAAGCACCAAGCACCTTGTATGAAAGACTTCACTCCTATCTCATAAGTATTGGATTTGTATGAGCAAGTGAAAATAATAATCTATATTTAAAAGAAGATACTGACAAAAACATTCTAATTGTTGAAATATTTGTTGATGATATCATATTTGGGGGTAATTATATGTTATGCAAATCATTTGCTAATGAAATGAACAAAGGGTTGAGATGTCATTGTTTGGGCAGATCAAATTCTTTCTTGGTCTATAGATTCTTCAACAGGATGAAGGCATATACATCACACAATCAAAATACATCAAAGAGGTTCTCAAGATATTCAAGATGGAAGATTCCAAGCTAGTTGGAACACCTATGGAAACCAGATACAAGATGACAAAGGAAGACAAGATAAAAGAGGTAAATCAAACCCTATATAGATCTATGATTGGAAAACTAATGTATGTTGTACATACTAGACCAGATATAGCACATGTAGTTGGAATAGTTGCAAGATTCTTTTCTAATCCCAAGGAATCACACATGACTATTGTCAAAAGAATTCTGAGATATCTAAAGAACACTGAAGACTATGGCTTTTGGTATAATAAAGAAGTAAAATTTGAGCTTCAAGTCTATACAGATGTTGATTGGGCTAGAAACATAGATGAAAAAAAGAGCACAACAGGAGGAGCATTCTTCATGGGTGACAGACTTATCACACGGATAAGTAAGAAGCAAGGATGCATCTCACAATCTACTACAAAAGTAGAATATGTGGCTGCTCCTGCAAATTTCTCAAACATTGCATGGATCAAGCAATTACTAGAAGGTATGAATATGAAAATCCTTGAACCCGTAATTATCTATTGTGATAATGCTAGTAAAATAAACATATCAAAGAACCCTATCATCCATGCTAAGACAAAGCATATTTCTATCAAGTATCATTACTTAAGGGAACAAGTGAAAGAGAAAGATGTGATAATGGAATATGTTCAATCCAAGGAATAATTAGCTGGCATATTCACAAAGCCATTGCCTAAAGATACATTTGAGTACCTCAGGAAGAGACTAGGGGTCTGACCCTTGTCTACTGGTCACTAAGCTGACTAGAAGGTTGCATCAGCCTAGACATAACCAGAAAGTCATACATATTGCTACAAGCAAAGAGATGGACTGCAAAGATACACCTGTACATAGAAAGGTACTTATCTGCACCAAACACCAGAGTAATTCATTGCTGATGGAAAGGAAATTCAAGGAATAAATTATAAAAAGGAGAAAATAATGTTTGGAAAGGGAGAGAGTATATCCTAGGAGAGAGATTATATATAAAATATGCATCATGTTCAGTCAAAGGGAGAGAGTATATTCAAAGGGGGGGAGTATATTCAAAGGGAGAGAGTATATCCTAAGTGAGAGGAATATTATATATTGTTGTCAAAGGAAAAAGAGATGATCAAGAAGAGAAACAATCAAAGAGAGAGAAAACATCATAGGGAGAGACGAAATTAGAAGTTGCTACATCTATCCAGTGAAGGGGATAAAGAATAAAGAAAGTGCTCTGCAAGAATCAAATCTAAGCTTGAAGAGCTTATCAAGAACCAGATATTTGTATTGGTTTTAGAACAATAAGTTTGGCAAATTGATGAACTACAACTGATGTATTTCATATTGTATTTGTAGTAATGCAGTATGTTTCCATCAATGCCAAAGGGAGATATTGATGAACTATAACTGATTGAATGTTTGAAGATGTTAAGTTGATGATCACCGAGCTGTAAAAATTTAATGCAAGTTATTAAATTAGTTAATGTATTGTATTTTCATTGATGTCAACTTGATATAATCTTGTTGGTCATATACATATTGTCAAAGACTTCAAATAATCAAAGAGATAAAGGTTATGCTATTAGTAATGCATAAAAGTTCACTATTCACCAAGTGACAACAAACACTAATGGTCAGTGCACCCCAAGAGATAGAGGAACCCGAGAGAAAAGTCACAGTGATACCCGAGCAAGATATCCAAGCAAGCATTACCATGCAAAACCAAAGTGTAACCTGAGAAAAAATAAAGTTCAGTGTTTCTCGACGGACAGACAACCCCAGCAGAGATGCCCAAGGACAATTGAAGTAATGACCAAGCACAACTGAAGTGTTGACCAATGAGAACTGAAGTTCATAAATGATAAAAGACTTAGTTGGAAATAAGCTAATTTAGAAGTTAACTTGTTGATCACATTGTTTTCATCAAAAAAAGTTAAAAGATACAAATAATCTATAGTTTGAAAGCATAGTTTTATTCCATTTGTCATGGAGAGATCCATGGATAAAACTAAATCATGCTTTAAAGAAAGAAAGGAGAGAATTGTGAATCAGGCCAAGAACAAGGAAATCAAGGACTTAGAAATGGTGAAATCATGTCTATAAGAGAGATAAGATAATTCATTATGAAGAGAGGATGTTGAAGAGTATACTTGTGAAGAAAGAAGTCTTCATACAGTCCTGATCAAACAAGATGAAGAATAGAGCTAAATATTTCTGCAGACACCAAGAAATAGAGGAAAGAACAACATTCACCGAGAAGAAAAAAGTGGAGCAAAGGAATAGAAAAGATACATTGATCAGAAATGTATTATGAGTTTACAATAGATATGAACATCTGCAAGATTAAGCTATTTGTATGAACAGATCATATACTATTTCAGTTTAACCATTGATTCAGAAAATCTCTTAACAGAGTGGGATTTAAATATCATTTTGATAATGAGATACATCCCAAGGAGTATAAAAAAGTTTCTCATGAAGATAGCATAGTGAGTGCCAGATATCAAGTGATTAACTATTATATTAAATCCTCTAACAAGGTCGCACTTAACAGTGTGTTTGTAACCTTTACCATGGTTGGCTCTTCACCTAGCTCACTTCAGAAGAGTTAAAATTTTGGGTCACCAGTCCCAAGTGGTTTTTCCCCTAATAGGGTCTCCATGATAAAAATCCATGTGTCAAATGTGTATATGGTTCATTGTATTTAGTATTTTTCTTAACAAATTGCTAAATTGGAGTAATCAGTAAACATTAAGTTATTTACTATATTTCGGTACAATCTAGAAAAGGATTAACTGCATATCGGTAAAGCTTAAGGAAAAGGATAAAAAGTAAACTCCGAGCAGTAGTTATTTGATAAGATTGTTTAAAGGCATGCATCTTATAGGACTGAAGATAACTAGAGGTTTATATTCATTGTATAAAGTTTAGGGTTGATTTACTGGATTAAATTTGAGGCCACTAATTCACACCCCCCCTCGCCCCCGCACCTCTCAGTTATTCTAACAAATTAATCAAGGTAATATGACCCCTTAAGGCCTATTATGCACCCTTAAGCCCTATTATGCACCCTTAATCCCCATCTTGATCAATTAATTGAAACATAATTACATTCAATATTTAGACATATGTTTATCTAAATACATTTAAATCAAATTTCAATTTAATTGAAATCTAATATAAATTTAAAAACATCTAATTGAAAAAAGTATTGAAAGGTATAATCAATTAAAATTCAATTTACCTAATCAATCTAATCAATTTCTAATATCAATAGATTTAATTTAGAAAAATTACACAAGTGTAATTTGGACTTGAACAAAGTATCTTGATCTAGAAACAGAAATAATAAAGTCCAAACCAAACTATCAATCTAATATAATGTATCTCGATCTTGAAAAGAATTCAAAACCTAATCAATCTAATTTAAAACAATCTTTAATAAATTTACTAATCAATCTAAACAAACTTAATCAATAGATAAAATCAATCTAATCTAATCAATTGAAAAAGTATTGACATGTCTAATCAATTAAAATTCAGAACCTAATCAATATCCAACATATTTCTCTTCCTAATATATCTCTGCACAGTTCTTCGAGATACCTTGAGTAGATCAGAAATTGCTCGAACTTAATTTCTATGTGTCAATCTCTTACTAGAAATCATAGTCATCAACGCTCTTCTAGCAGAATTTGAATCAGATACTCCATCTGTCCTATTAACAGCGTTCAATTAATCTTGTAAATTTTCAATTATTGTTTCTTTTACTTAACCTCCTACACTTTTCCTATTATCAACACCCAACAACTTTGAAACCAGTGTCATTTCTCTTTTCCTGAATAACTTTGTAAACAATTGCACATTTTTTCACCAAAGATTTATCCTCAAAATATTCCTTCCACATGTTTTTTAGATGAAATTTAATAGTACTTTCAGGTACCAGGTGCTCTGGTGCAATTTGACTAATAAGTGATTCCTCATTCATCTCCATAAAAATTTTTATTGTAGGATAAATATGTATACCTCAACTACTACCAATATCCTCCCCTAGTGGAGTTGCACCTTCTTCAACATCGATAGGTTCTTCTTCAACATCGACCGGTTACTCTTCAATAAGTTTCAGATGACCTTTCATTTGGTCACCCCTTTTACGATCATATTTCCTTGTTCTAGTCCTTTTATGTCCCATTGCTCAAATAGAAGCAAGAAATTTTTTTTTCTTTAATCCTTCTTAACTAAAAAAATTTCCTTCACACTCCTCCGAAAATAAAATGCATTTGTAGCTTCCCCAAAAAAATGTCTCCTAGCTTCAAAAAAACCCTTATACTAAAATAAGGAATGAAATTCGCAATTGTTATATTTTGTTTTTAAAAAATTACTTATATATACCCTTCTCTTTGAAAGGGTGGGTTGCCCACATGACTTCTCATGGGGGGCCCACCCATAAGGGTACTCGGTCCAGTAGGACTCGGTCGAGTTAGAATCGGTTGAGTCTGCTTAGGTGGCATGCCATGTTGGCAGCCAAACCTCCAAAACTTTTCACTTCTACTACTTCATTCTCTACTCAAAATAGAAAATGTCAAAAACTAAAAGTACCCTTTTCTTTATCTCAGAACTACGATTCTAAACATATAAATTTTATATTGTTTCAACTACATAATGTTGAAAAATTCGCTAAAAACTACATGTAGGTATATTAAGCTTTGAGAATTCAGTGATTAGGAAAATATTGAAAAAATGCTAAATCAATTCAAAAAAAATTAAAATCATATACAACACTACAGAAGAGAGTCATCTTCAAAAATATGTAATTTATTTGGTTTTTGCTATCGTTTTGATAGGGGAAAAGTGGCGGGAGACAAAAATTGTTAATTGCAGGTAAGTTCAAATTTAAACACTTATAACGGGCAAACTATAGATCAAAAACACCTTTTTTGTGCACTAGCTATACATGTCATATAAAACATATTCTGAAATTGGAGGAAAAAATAATGTTTTACTTATAATGATTTGGCGGGAAATAAACTCCCTCATTTGCAGTATTTTTCAGGAAATGAAAAATAGACCTAAAAATTTCAAAAAACATATTAATTTTTGTTCAAATTTCCTTTTAAAAATTATAGGCATAAAATTCATCATATTTCACACATTTCATCAGTTCACATCATCTTCAAATTCTCAACAGAAATGTGACTTTTATGCCCTTGAAGTTTTATAGTTTTGGTGTTGTTAACCTTTTTCCTTTGTAAAAGGGTAACAACACACACACACACACACTAGGTATTTTCCACAACAAATCAAATTGTGATATTGTTATTAATATTCAATAGTGTAGTTTTTTTAGTCAAATTCATTTACCCATGTTTCATGAGTATAATGGTTCACACAAGCCCATCTCTCATGAGAATCAATGGAACACTTAGTGTGTGTGTATTTTGTGGACCTGCAAGCTACAACACAACACTTCAATATGTCATTACATTAGTGAGAAAAACATGAAATATGAGAGTAAAAACACATAGAAATCACTAAAACTGACATATTGATTCATATCTAAGTGTATAGTCAAAAACTGAAAGCACTTCCATAGTAGACAAGTCTATCCTTCCCGGTAAGTGGTTTGGGGTCATGTCAAGCACCTCAAATGGGTTCTTGAATTTGATCTAGCTTTATCCCCATGTTCTGCCCCATTTCCACTTTTTCCAACCTATTTCTGGCACCCTAGACTGAGAAACTAGAACTTTGGCCACAATTGACCTAGGTCACAATTGACCTTTTCCAGGCCCGAGGTTCAAATTTTAGAATCTCAGGGTTTTCGGATGTCGATCTCTGGAAAAATTTAATTCCCACTTCCAGGTCGGCTATTTCAGACTTCGGGAAAACAAATTCTAAATTACATTTAACCTAGGTCCTCTTCTAGGGGCATGGGTCCAATTAGAATTTAGTTCTCCTATGTTGGCCTCTCTAGAAGATTGTGCCCTAATTTTGTATAAATGGAAGCTTTCTCCTCTCATTTTCTCTAACCATCAATAAGCATGATTTCTAAGCAGTAAGACTTGATAATTTCAAGAGCTCAAGACTTGAAGAGTGAATCCCAAAGGTGAAGAAGAAATATTTGAAGCAAGCCAAGTAGCCATTGAAGCATTCATCCATTCTCAAGCACTTCTCAAGCATCTATTTTCATCAAGGAGATCCATTGGTGGCCATTGAAGGATTCAAGCTCCATGGAGCCCTCTTGTTGAAGATTCCTCCATCCACATTCCTCCAAGCCTCTTCCAATTCAAAAACCCATTCAATATTAGTGTTGAAGATCTACAAGAAATTGATTGAAAACATCCTACATTTTCCATTCTATATTCTACATCCATTTGGTGCATTCATACTTGTGGATTCAAGGATTCAGAACCTCCACAAGGACTTTTACATGAGCAAGGTGAATTGTTTCATTTACTTTGTTTATTTCTGCAATTTCAATTATATATTTGAGGTTAATACCAAAACCAGGGTTTGACTAAGGCAAACCCCTCCCCCAACAAACAAACCCCTTTTCTTGTAGGTACAGGTTTGGAACAACAGATTGGGACAGAGATTCGAATACCCTTTTTAGAAAACTTCCAAGATCCAAAAATAGAATTTCAGTCTAAGAAGTTTTAGGTCAATTGTGACCTAGGGCGCAATCAGAAATTCTATAAAATGGTGACATTGACTTGAGGGTACAAATTGGAACTATCTCAGAATAGAAAAAAGATTTCTGGGTTTTGTCTGTGTCTGTGTTTCTATTCTAGATCTGGTCTCAAATTTTATAGAAACTCAATACAGGCTTCAGAAAATAGCATTCTTCAGATCTGCAATATTTCAAGGTTAGTACATTTCTTCTATTCAATTCAATTAAGGTTATCAATCTATCTAAAATACATTTCAAATTAATCAATCAAACCCAGGTAATTAAGATCTTCCTTCCTTATTCTTGTTCCAAATGATTGATTCATTTATGCATTGATCCTTCCTTTTGGGTTAATCAACTTGGATCTTTCATTTGCATATCTAAGGATAGAAGGAGAGAATCTTATTTACCCTCAAAACATATTTAAATGTAATATCTATTATATGCACAAACCACATACATATTTTCTTCATTACATTTTGGTGAACCCGCTATAGACAACTCTTTCTTTTTGGTGTTAGATTTACATCTTTTATGTTAGATCTTGCATGCATATTAGATTATCTTTCTCTTGTGTTCTTTCATTTTCCTTTCAAAAATTAAAATCAAACTCTTTGTTTTCTAAATTAGTTCATTTGCATTGCATTGGTGTATGAGCTTTACCACTACTAGTCCTACTTATAGTATCCTGGTTAGAAGAAGCCGTAGACTCATAGGTTCCTTTGATCCTAAATATTCCTCTCCTTTCCATAGGATCTTGGATGAAAACTAGAATACTCATGATTCCAATCCTTCTATGGAGCATAACTCTTCTCACTCATCTCATGATGAGGAGGATGCTTTAAGAGTTCCTCCTGAACAAGTGCAAAAACTTTCAACTGAAATTGATCAAATGGGAAATTGGATTATTCAAGAAAACCATAATCAAGATTCCATTTAGGCTATATAGGCTCTTAAGAAAGTCCTTCGTGATAGTGATCAAGGTGTTAATTTCTTGTGTGGTATCACTCATCTTGTGCATTCAAATGTTAAACCTTTAGCTCAAGAGGATAAAGATCTAGGATATAGTCCTCCTATCATTAGTCAAGGAGCTTCTTATGTTCCTTTACCTAGCATTCCTATTTATACTCCTCCTTTGATGACTACATATCTCCCAGTTTCATATATTCCCATGAGTGTTCCACTGGTATCTTTACCTACCTCACAACCTTCATACCATAGTGTACCTTTTACCTATACTAATCCCCTTCCAACCATGGTTCCAAATGTTCCACCGGTTGTATCTTCTATTCCTGCTACTTCCTATAATTTTCCCAGTGTTCCTAATGTTTCTATGACACCTATGTCTTCTAATGATTCCAAAATTATTATTTTGGCTTAGACTGTGTCATCTTTACAACAAAAACTTGCATCTTTAAAACAATCCAAGTTTAGCATTCCTACATGTGACATGGGTATTCCCTTATCTTTAGACATTATTCATGATATTGTTCCTCAACAAGTTGATATGCCTCATCTAGAGAATTACAATGGTAAAGGTGATCTTATTAATCATGTTAAAACTTTTCAAATCCTTTGTAGTGCTTATGCTCATGACCATAGGATTTTAGCTAAACTGTTTGCTAGAACCTTTTGTGATAACGCTTTGCAATGGTATTGTTCTTTTCCTCCTTATTCCATTGATTCTTTTCCTAAACTAGCTAATACCTTCATTCACCAATTTCAAAATAACATTGGTCCGCAAGTTTCCTTAACTGATTTAATGCATTGTAAACAAAACATTAAGGAAAAATTGACTGATTTCTTTGGTAGATTTAAGCTTTTGTATGCTCATATTTATTATCATGTTCTTGATATTGATATTCAACACATTTTTATTTCAAATTTACAAAAGGATATTAGAGATAAGATTTTGCTTACTGAATTTACCTCTTTTCAACAAATTTATGCAGCACTTCATCATTATCAACTGTAAGTGAATCAATTGGAGAGCAACGCTCCAATGGCTCCTATTCTAGTTGATAAGAGTGACAATGATCCTAATCCTAATAAATTTTAGAAACCTAACAACTACATCAAGATTAATAAACAGACGAATGTGGTTGCTAATCAAGTAGTTATTGCATTACACAATACCACTTCCACATCCACTACTTTCCGTATGAATCGTACATTTACTCCTCACTCTAAATATTTACATTCTATTATGAGTAGGTTGTTAAGTGCTAATATGATTACCTTTCCTCCTATTTGACCTCTCCTTCCTACTACTATAGCTTCAAAATCCTTTGATTCTAAAGATTTTTGCCAATACCATCGCCATAATGGCCATGATACTGAAAAATGTTATTCTCTAAAGCATAAGGTTCAAGACTTAATCGATTCCAATGCTTTATCTGTTGATAATTATGATGGTAATGGGAAAAAATATGTCTCTCCTCCTAATCAAAACCTTCAAATCTACACGAATCCTCTACCTACACATGATACTAATACTATTTCTCAACCATCTTCCATGGATATCGTTTACGATTCAAAGATGGATGATCTTAATCACATTGTTAATCATGTGGAGAGTGTTGTTGTATCTCAACCTATTGTTCAAGATCCTTCGCCTCCACCTCAACTTCCAGTTCTACCTAAACCTGAGAAACAAACTAAGGATAAGTGACCTCAGGAACTTTCAATTACCTTTAATGACTCTGAGACTACTAAGGCTCTCGATGGTCCCCTTTATATTTATGCTAGGAATGCTAAGATACCTATGCATGGTTGTCTTGTTGATCTCACATCTTTAATCAACATTATTACTGAGGAAAATCTTTTTATTAAAGGCCTAAAATATGATTGTTATGATCCATCGGATGCAGGATCCAAACTTGTAATGGTTTTCTCTATCCTGCACTTGGTTCTATTAACTTTCCTATTGAAATTTGTGGCAAGGTTGTAGATACTACCTTCATCATCATTCCTACATCTGATCAATTTCAAGTCAAATTTGGTTTGCCTTGGATAACTGCTATGCATGCTATTGCTTCTCCTATTCATAAATGTCTTAAGTTCATTCATAATGTAGAAGTAAAAAATATTAATCATAGTCTATATTAACCTTCTAGGCTTAGAGATTGTGCTACTCTTGACTTCTTTTGGCCCTCATTACCTAATTCGTGTCCTCCTCGCCCTGACAACCTTTTTCACTCATATCAAGCCTACAAACATCGCAAGATTGTCGATTTAAGCATGCCTTGGATAGATCTTAACATGGTCTTTTGCCCACTCCTTCTATACCTCCTTTATCCATCACTGCTAACTCTATTACTCAACCTCCTAGTATTGCTTCTCAGCCTACTGTGAATCCTACCAATCCTCCTACAGAACCTATGAAGGAATCAGTGGTTATTCCTCCTAGTTCTCCACATGTGTCAAACAAATCAAACGTAATAAATCTGCTAATGAATGTCGTAATAAGCGTAGAGATAATGCTAGGGCTTGTGCTTCTCTTCTTTGAAATTTTTTATCTTCTTTCGATCAACCTATGCCTAATCTATTGGAAGAAGTCAATATTCACAACGATATTAAGATGAATGAGTATGATGATCCTATTCGCATCTTAGATCCCCTTTTAATTAATCCTAATGAGGAGGATACTTTAGATGATCGAATTGATCTTAGTGATGAATATGAGACCATTGATCTTGACACTGATTTACCTCATATGCTTTCAACTCAAGTGACAATTACTTGAGCAACATGATTCTCAAGAGGATCCTTTTTTGGAACTGGCTATTATACCTACTATATTGGATATAGTCCCTCTTTCTAGTTTCCCACCTTCCCTATATGATATAAATTAAGATGGGGAGAGTAGGTGATGTGCTTGATTGGCTTATCCTTCATGGTAGCCATTTTTGTTTTTGCATGTTGTACTGTGCTTCTCCCATAATATGTTTGTTAGACTCTTTTATACGACCCTTGTTACTTTGTTGGTGCAAGGTGATAAAGGAATCAAACCTTTTGTATAATTCCTCTGTATGTATCTCCATTCTTCTATTTTTTTGTACTTGTGCTATTGTTCGTAAATGTTCTCCTTGTATATTCTGCTTGGATCTGCGACATGGTAGCACTGATTCTTTTTGGTCTCCATGTTGTGGTCCAAAAAGACTCTTCTTCGTAACTCTTGATTTTTATTTCCTCCATTGTGATTGTAGTTCTACTTTCTCTGGGGAATGATGTCAATTTATTTGCAATAATATCATATCTATATGTACATGTGTTATCTTATGATCATACTGACCCCACAGTAGGTATATCCCTTCTGTGTTCTTTGTATGCTTATGTGATATTTCCCTTCAGTTGTATTCGTTTGGGGGCATCTCATAGTGGAAACATAATCAGTAGAGTTTTTTATGTTTCCATTAAATTCATTGCTCCTGTTAAAGTGTTAGAAATGACTTTAAAGTGGCGGCATACTATCTACTCACCTTTTGCACACACACAAATTCAAAATATTTTCAAAACTTAAAACTTTTTCCCTTTATGGATTAAAGACTAATCCTTAAAGCATGGACATTTTACTTATTAGGATCTCTTGATCCCTCTAGTTTCAATATACAATGTTTTGATCCCTTAAGGTCAGAAGGTGTCCTTAAGAACAGATCTCCTTGATGGGTTGACTAGTGAGTAGCCACATTCACTAGGCGGTTCAACTCCATCTTTTTAGTTGCACTTTTTTTCCTTGTATGGTTCACAATAGGACATAAGTTTTTATTGGGCGAGGTAACCATACCCTCTCTCTCTCCTTAACTGGTTATGTCTCTCTTATCATGATCTTAGGGTTGATAAAGACTTAAGTCTCTTGGGAGCTTGAATATTTCTTTGTCCCTTATGATTCCAATAATATTATCTATTCTTTATGATCTCCTTTACCAAGATTTTGTATTGAGTCCATACTCTTGCTAAAGTGGGGGCTAAATGTATAGTCAAAAAATAGAAGCACTTCCATGGTAGACCAGTTTAGTTTTCCAGGTAAGTGGTTTGGGCTTATGTCAAGCACCTCGAATGGGTTCCTAACTTTGATTTGGCTTTATCCCCCTGTTCTGCCCCATTTCCACTTTTTCCAACCTATTTCTAGCACCCCAGACTGAGAAACTAGAACTTTGGCCTCAGGTTTAAGGTCGACCTTTTTGGGTCAAGGTCAACCTCAACCTTGACCTAGGTAAAAATCAACCTTTTCCAGACCCTGGGTTCAAATTTTAGAATCTCAAGGTTTCTAGATGTCGGTCTTTGGAAAAAGTTAACTCCCGCTTTCGGGTCGGTTGTTTCAGACTTCGGGACAACAAATCCTAAATTATATTTAACCTAGGTCCTCTTCTAGGGGAATGGGTCCAATTAGAATTTAATTCTCCTATGTCAGCCTCTCTAGAAGATTGTGCCCTAATTTCATATAAAAGGAAGCTTTCTCCTCTCATATTCTCTAACCATCAATAAGCATGATTTCTAAGCACTAAGACTTGATAATTGCAAGAGCTCAAGACTTGAAGAGTGAATCCCAAAGGTGAAGAAGAAAGATTTTAAGAAAGAAAAGTAGCCATTGAAGCATTCATCTATTCTCAAGCATCCATTTTCATCAAGGAGATCCATTGGCGGCCATTGAAGGATTCAAGCTCCATTGAGCCCTCTTGTTGAAGATTTCTCCATCCACATTCCTCCAAGCATCTTCCAATTCAAGAACCCATTCAAGATTAGCGTTGAAGATCTACAAGTAATTGATTGAAGACATCCTAAATTTTCCATTCTATATTCTACATCCATTTGGTGCATTCATACTTGTGGATTCAAGGATTTGAATCCTCCACAAGGACTTTTACATGAGCAAGGTGAATTGTTTCATTTACTTTGTTTATTTCTGCAATTTCAATTATATATTTGAGGTTAATTCCAAAACTGGGGTTTGACTAAGGAAAACCCCTCCCCCAACAAAAAAACCCCTTTTCTTGCAGGTACAGGTTTGGAAAAACTGATTGGGACAAAGATTCAGATTCCCTTTTCGAAAAACTTTTGGGAGCCGAAAATAGAATTTTAGTCTGAGAATTTTTAGGTCAATTGTGACCTAGGGCACAATTATAAATTCTTGCAAATGGTGACATTGACTTGAGGGTACAAATTGGAACTATCTCAGAATAGAAAAATATTTATGGGTTTTGTCTGTCTCTATGTTTCTATTCTAGATTTGGTCTCAGATTTTTTAGAAACTCAACACAGGCTTCAAAAAACAACATTCTTCAGATCTTCAATATTTCAAGGTTAGTACATTTCATCTATTCAATTCAATTAAGTTTATCACTCTATCTAAAATAAATTTCAAATTAATCAATCAAAGCCAGGTAATTAAGATCTTCCTTCCTTATTCTTGTTTCCAAATGACTGATTCATTTATGCATTGATTATTCATTTTGGGTTAATCAACGTGGATCTTTCATTTGCATATCTAAGGATAGAAGGAGAGCATCTTATTTACCCTCAAAACATATTTAAATGTAATATCTATTATATGCACAAACCACATACATATTTTCTTCATTACACTAAGAAGAGTATGATAAATGTTATAATTTGCCCTCAGATTATGCATAAATCAGTGACACATTCATGCTTAGAATGGAAGATTTATAGAGAATGCAAACTAAATGACAAAGCTGTTAGGATTGGATTATACTAAGAGAGGGGTGAATCAGTATAATAGCACTTTATTTAATTCTTCAACCACTCAAACTTTAATCATACATTTGTAGTAAAGAAAAGAACATAAGAAAATGACACAATACTCATAACACCATGTTTTGTTTATGAGGAAACCTTGGCCAAGGGAAAACTCCACTGGGGATGATACCCACAAGCATGCACTAAAGTATAGTGTCCCTGTAAGCAAACCTAGCCCTATTAGGAGCTGAATATTACATAGTACATTTCCTTGTTAGAGGAATAACAACCCTGTTAAAGGTTCACAACACCCTGTTAAGGGACTCTAAGCTTATAGCTCTTACAATATAATTTAGTTACAAAAGGTTCTTAGTCATGAACATAAACAAGCATCGCTAATACTTTGATAGTTCCTTTATAGTTCTTCAATGATCTCTATCATTCTCTACTCTTCCATTCGCATATCTCCTCTTCTAGATAACTACTTACAATCTTCACCAAAAATATCTTACATATATATCTCACAACTTAACAAATTCGGCTCTCAAAATGAATATTACAAATATTACAAATTCGGCCTTCAATAAACAATACATTTAATATAGTAAATATCAAATTCATAGTTGACGCTCTTGCATAGTCAATGTGTAGTCTATCAACAACCAAAATACAACTTTGATTTCCTAGATTCCAAACCATACTCCCTCAATCTTCACTACTGTCAAACTGCTCTGTTTCTCTGTTCTGCTGCAGTCTGTCTATCTTCAAATCCTTCTAACTCATCATAGACTTAACCAAATCCAAATTTATCTTAGGTGGAGGTCATACATACTCCATATTGTCTGCCTCTAATCTTTATTTCCCTAATTCATCAATCTCTGTCTTCGACATCCAAAATACTTCTGTATCTTTGCTACTATACTTAGTCAATTTCTGAATCATCAAAACTTATCTTCAAAGTAATTGAACTTAAACCTAGATGTGTTGCCATAAATGACAACCAAAAATTGAATCATATTAACCAAAGTTGATCACTTTCCAACAACCTCTCCCTTTGGCATTGATGGCAACACTTAACAAAAAATGACTAAGTGTTCCAACCAATCAAAACTGTCTCTTCTTCTGCTTATCTCTTCTCCATATTTTTCTCTCTTTCTTTTATAATTTTTTTTTTTTTTTTTATTCATCATTTTTTTTTCTTCTCTTCTCCCCCTTTGACAACAATGACCAAGGTGCATATAAAGCAATAAAATTCTGTTCTCGCTTACCAATTTCAGAATATCTGAAAAAGAATCTTCCAAAATCTTCACTTTTGTGCTTTATGTCTTGAACAATATCTGACTGATGCGAATAAAACCATTCATTACAAATGATGCAGTTTTAGCTTCTTTCAATTCTATTGGTAAACCTTTAGTTAATGAATTTGCAACTTTCTCCAGATCTAAGAGATGAGCTTCAAGTATGGATAACTTCAGAGTGATAAGGCTCCTCAACAAATTAAATATTTTCAATACTCTCTCTTTCTCATTTTCCAATACACTGAGTTTGGCCAATATCCTTGTAACTTTTGTGTCTAGTTCTATTTGGATTGTGAAGAGGTTCCACAACCATCCATCAAAATTTTTATAGTTTCCCTCTCCTTGTCAATAATGTCCTCAACATTATGAATATGCCTAATTGGATTCATGCAATAGCTAAACAAGTTTCTCCCATGCCCAATGCAGCTCTTTTCATTTGTCAAACAAGTTTTTATAATGCCTAAGTCCCATGTGATGGACTTGTAGACTTCTGTCAGCTTCTTCGCTGAATATGTCTTCCCTGCCTTCTCTTATGCAATCTTCAACAAATTTTCATGGTGCCCATCAAATTCATCAACTATAATTTTCAAGTTCTCAATGTCATCCTTATGCTGCAAAACTATAGGTATTGGAAGCAATTTGTTCACAGTATCAATAGCTCTTGTAATTACTTTTTCCTTCTTGTCTCCTTTCTGTTCAGATATTTCCTTTGCTTTGTTTAATGCAGTAAATGCCAATTTTACAAATTCAACTTCATCCATGCTATCCACATTTACATCACTGCTTGCCAACAATGAAATAGATGGTGAGTTTACCTCTTTCTTTTCATATCCTTGTCGTTCTATCTTCTGTTCATCCTCCTTTTTCTGCTCAACTTCCTCTTTCTGTTCTACTTCATCTGTAATAGAGGTGTCCAAATTTCCTGCAAAAGGGTCCTTCTCATCTTGTGAGGGGTCAAGGGTCACTACCACACCAAAGACATAGAAATATGGTGGAGGGTCTACTTCTCTCTTCTCTGTAGATGTCTCTATCACCTTAGATATCTCACCCATTCCCAATTGTGTAGGCGATGTGGTTTTAGGAGGTGAGGACTTGCTAGAAGTAGAACTCATTAGAATCTTCTCTAATGCCTTTTAAGTTTCCTCAGTCACTTCATCATACTTCCTCGCCATTATTGTTAATAGTCTAATCTTGGTTCTTAATGGAGGTTTCAATTCTTTGAATATACTATCCCTCTCTTGTACTGATAACATAGGTAGCATGTTATCAATTTCCTTATTTCTGATATGATCATCCTCAATCTGTGCCAAATGTTTTATGTTCTCCAATTTTGCATACAGGTTTGTAGGTATACTTCCTTCAATTTCTAAAAGAGTCTACTTGAAAGTAAGAAAATGCTCTATCACATTGTCTTTTATCTTTAGCTTATCTGATTCCTCATACCTGTCATAGTATTTACCAATTGTAACCAATTTACCTTGCTCTAATGCTCTTTTCTCTAGCATCTTCATGTCTGGTTTCCAAATGTGTTTTGTTGTTTTCTTCTATTCTCATGCTATGGTTTTCTCTTTAGGTGATTTAGGCTTACTTGATCTTGTAACTCTAGGAGTGACATCCTTTTCTTTCTCTATTTGCTATTGTGGAGGAGGTGGACTATCTACCATAACTACCTCAAGAGTGAAAGGGGCATCAGTGCTTCCACTTTCTACTCCAAGAGATCTCTCTTCCATCTTCTTCTTGACTTCTTTCAATTCATCTTCTATCAATCCAGATTTTATACCGCAATCATGAATAAGGTTAGCAATTTTCCTTTTCCTCGGTCCTCTAGACTGTTCCTCTTTCACCTTTGCTGATTTTTCTTCATAAGTTCCCCATCTTTCTTCTTTTGTATCAAATTTTGATGCAAGAACATGTTCTACTTGCATGGTGAGTACTTTAGAAATCACTTCATAGCCCATGGGCTAACACCACTTCTTTCTAGGTGTAACTACTTCAAAACATACACAATCAGTTTCAACCATGAAACAGATTGCATCCTTGTACTTTTCCACAATGTCCTCATGTAACCTGTATCTTGTCTTCATCTATTTTTGTAGAATTTTGATCATAGAAAATAGTTCTCCATCTACCAAAGTGGTGTTTTTTCTTTTGTAACTCTGTGAAATCAGTATGACATTGGGTACTCCACACTTCCAACCACTAGGATTTAAACCAAGAAACTTGTGCTCAATATGAATGAACATATGCATCAACAACGAACCAAATCTGAAAGTTTTAGTTCTATCCTTCTTCACTAGCTTCACATTCTAAAGAAATTGTTGATCCAAAACTTCACATAAGTTATATTTTATGTTTTCCTTCACCATTCTCCATGCCATCATGATTAATCCAACATATACTGCATTAGGTCTGCTACTGTAGTATAATTTATATCCGAGTATCATGGCAATCAATCTCACATCTTGCTAAAAGATATCATTTACTCTCATTTCCCTTCTGTCCCATTTAGAATGTGTTAGGGTTTTGACTTATTTCTTCACATGCTTCTCCGCAATAGGTATAACTCCAGTGTTGTCTAATCCAGTGATCTCATGAATTAGGTCACTACAAATTTTCACAGGTTGGTCACCAATCCATATGAACTGATCATGAACCCTTCTCATCAATATCTTAAACCATTCGTTTTCATCAAATTTGCATAAATCCATAATCTTCATTATTCTCAACTGACTAATGTGTTTGAATTCTTCTTTCATGATTCCTTTTTTAGTCATATTTTCCATTTTAGTGAATATTTCATTGTCTCCCAATGTATCATACTTACAATGTATGTAAGCCCTATTGTCTTCTATGTGCAATACGCCATGTGGGGTTTATGAAAATTCTCCTTCTGGATTCTCTTCACAAGGCTTATACAGATTTTTCTTGAATTTTTATCTAGGATGATCAACAACATTGAAAATGATGGGTGCATCCATAGCTAGATGATGTAAAATACCTTTCTTTCCCTAAAATCTGAGTGTTATGCTCCAATCGATCACGTAGGGAAAATGTAGAATAGTCTGAATGCTTCTGCTCTCTGATCTCCTTAGCTCTCTCTTTTTCAAATGGTGAATAGATATGTCATCAAACGGTGCTATATACAAGTTAGGTTATAACTTTCATTTTCACTTTATACTGTCCAATCGGCTGCTAGATCTTGCGAACAAAATATACAAGTCAACTGATGGTGCACTCTTAGTTAGATAATCCATGATGTCGGCTTACTTCACACACAAGCTCGTATCAGCTCAATCTGTGAATTTCAGGGCAGGATAAATTCTGATGTTTGTATCCAATGCTCCCCCTAAGGCCATGAACAACCAATTAGGTCGATTCTGTCTTGCTACCTTTAGGCGAAGATCCAGTAGCATCTACTGACCCTCCCTGAACTGATGTCTCACTTTTTCCTTTGATATGCCAAATCTTACCACTGTCATTGTCTTCTTCTTTCTTAAAACAAATTTTAAAATCATTCTTCACATCTGCAACACTCTTTCCAATATCATTTCCATTCTTGTATGAATTCATAGGAGGTGGTGTTCTTCTGTTATCTACTCCATTATACCTGCAAAACTTTGCTATATATCCTAGATTATTGCATTTGTAACATATAGGAGGTCTTCTTTCTTGATTAACTTGTAACTTACAATACTTCGCAATGTGTCCAATGTTATTACATACGTAGCATGTAGGTTTCATTGCAGGTGTTCTTCCATTATCTTTTCTATATCCTTATTGATTAGGTTTTTTGCATTCTATCTTCTTGTGCCCATTTCCATTACAGTTAAAACAATAACCAAAAAAGGTTCTAAAAGGGACATTACCTTTGTAGTCTCTCTTAATGTGTCCAAATCTGTGGCAACCAAAGCATCTCCCTCTGAAAGGATTGATCTTCTCTTTAGGTTCTTCAATAGATGGTTTCTCAACATCAATCTTCTCATCTGATTTCTCTTCCTGATTCTTTGAACATTCATCTTCATTCAAGCCAATACCATTCATATCACCTTTAGGTTTTGGTTTTTCTAGCTATTCATCAATTAAATCACTGCTGGTGTGAAGTTTCTCAATGTGATTCTTTGCTTCAACAAGTTCACCTTTCACAATCTGATTGTATTTCTCCAATTCTAGGTATTTGTTCTTGTAGTTTTCAGCATCATCCTTCATTTGATTCAATGCACTGTTTAAGGTTTCTTCAAATTTCTTCTTAGCATCCTTTTGCATCTATACTTCTTTAGCCATAGACTTATTTTCAAGTTTCAGAGTCTCAATCTCTTATTTTAGTTGCTTCACCTGATCTGAATTGTCCTCATCTGAGTCTTCTTTCATCTGGACCACAAGATCTTCTCTTTGACTTCTAGAAAGCTCAAGTTGTTCTTTGAGTTTCTTTATAAATTTTTCAGCTCTTTGCATGTTGAATCTGAATTCTCCATTCTCTGCTTTTGCTTTATCAAGGTCTTCAAGTGCAACATCAAATTTTTCTTGCAAACTATCCAAATCCATTCTAATCTCCCTCAAGCTGTTAGGATTTCTCTCCAAGGGCCAAAAGATTTGATACCAATTGTTAGGATTGGATTATACTGAGAGGGGGGATAAATCAGTCTAATATCACTTTATTTAATTCTACAACCACTTTAACATAAATCATACATTTGCAGTAAAGAAAAGAACATAAGCAAATGACAAAGTACTCATAACACCATGTTTTGTTTACGAGGAAACCCTGGCCAGGGGAAAACCCCAGTGGGGATGATACCCACAAGCATGCACTAAAGTATAGTGTCCCTGTAAGGAGACCTAGCCCTATTAGGAGCTAAATATTACATAGTACATTTCCTTGTTAGAGGATAACAACCCTATTAAAGGTTCACAA
The DNA here is from genome assembly GCA_018584345.1 of Thuja plicata. Taxonomy (NCBI): domain Eukaryota; kingdom Viridiplantae; phylum Streptophyta; class Pinopsida; order Cupressales; family Cupressaceae; genus Thuja; species Thuja plicata. The sequence continues at coordinate 656,117 of MU225562.1, read as the reverse complement.
CACCCTGTTAGGGGCCTCTAAGCTTACAACTCTTACAATATAATTCAGTTACAAAAGGTTCTTAGTCATGAAAAAAAATAAGCATCGCTAATGCTTTGATAGTTCCTTTATAGTTCTTCAGTGATCTATGTCATTCTCTTATCTGCCATTCGCATATCTTCTCTTCCAAATAACTACTACAAAATACTTAAAATCTTCACCAAAAAGATCTTACATATATATCTCACAACTTTACAAAGTCGGCTCTCAAAATGAATATTACAAATATTACAAAGTCGACCTTCAATACACAATACATTTAATATAGTAAATATCAAATGCATATTCGGTGCTCTTGCATAGTCAATGTGTAGGATATCAACAGCCAAAATACAACTTCAATTTCCTAGAGTCCAAGCCATACTCCGTCAATCTTCGCTATTGTCAAACTGCTATGTTTCTATGTTCTGCTACTATCTGTTTGTCTTCAAATCCTTCTAACTCATCATAGACTTAACCAAACCCAAATTGATCTTACGTGGAGGTCATACATACTCCATATTGTCTACTTCTAAGATCGATTTCCCTAATTCATCATCTCTATCTTTGACATCCAAAATACTTTTGTATCTCTGCTACTATACTTAGTCAATTTATGAATCATCAAAACTTATCTTCAAATTAATTGAACTTAAACCTAGATGTGTTGCCATAAATGAAAACCAAAAAGTGAATCATATTTACCAAATTTGATCACTTGCCAACAAAAGAAAAGTTTATTTTTATTGCACCAAAGAGAGATTATGAAATTACTATAAAAAATGAACTAAGAATGCATTTAAATTTCTACAAAATTATAGAAGCATAAGGATGTAATTGAAATTTTAGAATTATGGGTAGCATAAGGATGCTTTCAAATTTCTAAGATTAAGGGCCCATTGAGCTCAATATTCATTCCTTTGGTAGAAGAATTAGAGGAATGAAAGGTCAAGATTGATTTGTGAAGAGAGATGGAGATTGAATCATTGGTGATCCATGTGAGGTGATCCAAGTGATTTAACTCTAATTGGCTAATGGATTAACTTTCCATTTTAATTAATTACTTTAGCCATGTATTTAATTCTTTTGATTTGATTTAAATAGGCCAATGCAATTAATGTGAGTTAGTGATGAGATCACTTTGATTTTTAAGAGATTAAATTGATTTAAACGAATTATGCCAATTAATTGAGTGATTGTCTTGACATAATTAGGGGTATGATCATTTTTGTATGCTGAATGTGGACCTCTTAATTCAACACAAACACAACATAGTCCTTACACAATCATTGAATTCACAAAGACAAACATGAATTGTTTGTTTTGCAAATGGGATTGAAGCGACCTGTTGCCTCCTAATTAGATGTGGATGTTGAAGTTTACCCTCAGAACGAGAGCCAATAACCTGACCATTGCTAACATAAAGGATTTAAAAGTGCAAGAAAATGAGGAAAGCCATTATCTATGAGAAATATGCAACTATTTTATGAGAAAGTGTTGTTAATCTATGAATTGAGACATGATTAAGCTATGAAAATGAATTGCAACTAGTCTAGGAATGAATTGCAATTAAGCTATGGAAACAATATGCAATTAATCTCAGAAAATTAAATGCTTCTAATCTAGAAATGAGAGTGCTTGTAATCTATGAAAGAAATGCTTTTAAGCTAGAATTGAACTTGCAAATGAATCTAGAAAGCTTGAAAGCATGAGATTGAATTGTTAGCCCCTACAAATAGATCATAAATGAAAGCTAAACATATTCAATTCCAATTGAAATTATACTAGTTATGCAAAAGTGAGCTAAAAAGCATGAAATCAAAGTAAATTGCCTATAGTATTGATGCTCTCCAAAAAGTCATTTTTTAATGAAGAAAATAAGGTCCAATTTATAGAAAACCATGGAAAGAGAATGAAGAGTTTCTTGAAAAGAAACAGTTTGTCTCTTCATTCTCCAATTGAGACAAATAAGCAAAGATTATTTAAATAAAAGAATGAATT
>MU225562.1:626705-641560 GCA_018584345.1 Thuja plicata | reverse complement strand
TAGCAATTTCGTCAAAAGTTTTGATGCCAGTGGGCAATCATGAGAACCATTCCATAGCGGGCCCACCTAAACTTCATGGGAAAAGATGCATCAAATACGTTTGATCATGCATAAACTCCATTGACAAGGCACCAAATTCTCTCAAATGATCCTGAGGATCAGAGGTGCCTATATACTTGTCGTATTTTGGAAGTTCTACACCTTTGGGAAAAGGTTGCATAACAATACTCTTATCAAATGAAAAAGGACATATACTTTCCATTGTGAATTGTTGCGTAAGGTTGTCCTTTTCTTCCATAAGTTGACTAAGTTGTCCTTGTATGTCATTAATCATCTTATGCATCTTAGAAGATTCAGTTTCCTCTTCTTTAGCGACAAGTGTATCTACTTGGAAGTTCGTGGGTAATTTGACTCCTTGATTAGCTAAGTCTAGGAAGTATTTTTCTTTGTCTTCCGCAAGGAGTATCTCCATCATTTTGATAAGAGCTTTATTAGACCTTGCTGTGTCTATATCATTCTGAGTGATAGGGTCATCGTCATTGCCAAGAATTTCATAAATACTTTGGGTTTGATCTTGACCCTGGTGTTGCTCTTGACCTTGTTCGTGTTGAGATTGGTCTTGGCCTTGTGTGTAATCGAAAGGAGACGTCATATTGTCAACATGTGATTGGTCTGTATGTACTCCTTTAGTATGAGAGTGGGAACTCGTAGTTGATGTGCTCTTTGGAAAATTAAAAGGATTGAACTGTGAAAAAGGATCACTAAGGTGACGAGAGTCGTTAATAGGATCAACCCAAACAGGTGGTTTCTTTGAGATAAATGGATGATGTTGATCTTGAAACAATGGATTAGAAAAAAACTGGAACACTGGTTTTGGATTCGAAATTAGGTCTGCACTGAACGGGGAAGAGGAACGTGATGATACCTCTTGATTATCTACTTGAATAACATGTTCAGAATGAGCTTTGCCTTGATTGCTAGGTTTACTTTTAACTATTTCAGTACCACGTATAGGGAAGATAGTACCGCTCCTAGTCATAACAGGCATAGATGAAGCTGGTATGAGAGGAAACTTAAGATTTGACTCAGAACTCTGTCTCTAAAGGTATCGAAAAGACAAGGTAATAGGCTAGAATAGCCGAGGTATGAGATGCACCTGACACGAGTCGTCGGAAGTATGGCTAGAACAGCCGAGTAATGACTATCATGTCGCAAGGCACAAAACATAAGAAATAGAACGTAGACAAAGAGACAAGACAAGTTCGAGTATGAATCAGTCAGTTTACAACTCGGAACAACTAGTTTCAGTCTGCAGACAACGAAGGAACAAGCATTCAAATCCAAACAAGAGGTAGATAAAACATATATACAACTTAGTTTCAAGGTAAAGACCAGGTTTCGAGACACAATGAGAACTATTCTCTAAAAAGATATCCAGGCTTAGGACAATTTTAAGAAAATGTAATTCAGCAATCTCTGTTTCAAGGTGACAAGAATTCGTTTAAAAACACAAAGTTTCAATCAGGTAGTGACGCAAACAGTAGTCGAAAATAATTCCACCAAGGACAAGGCAACTTGGTAGAAACATGGGAGTCTTTGTTTGAATGATAGAATGGACAATTTAAGACTCAAGAACAAACACTCAATTATCCCTACAAAGAAAATTGGTTGAGAAGACAAAATATGTGCCCCGCTGTCTTATGCGTATGCATTCACCTCACACAACAGTGTCACCCTCGAAAGAGCGCCCGTGTTTTTGGTGTTTCCAAGGACTAAGTATATATGTTTGAAGGTAACCCTTAAACAGGGGCCAACATCATATACCACTTCAAACATCCAGGTGCATACCTATGTCGAGTATCTAGGGGAGAGATTCTTCCCTCTCCCTGCGCACAGATTATGCCTCCTTTCAGAGGTGAACAGGGTAGGCATCTAACTAAGAGAGTGTTTAATAGGCTTCCCTTCACAATAACCTCCAGTGCCTCTGATACAGAGCTGGGGCCTCATGACCACACCAACACTTGTAAGTCACACACCCTTGCAAGCAAGGCTGGGAGCGGGGCCGCTCAGTATGACAAACAAGGCTTTCTCATGATGATAGTTGAAATCAATGAGAAAGAAGTTACTATGGCTTTGGAGTCTTTAGACTATAATAAAGTAGAATTTATTAGAGTGAGGTGGAATCACCGGCGAAAGGTGTGTACTCACTTGGGTCATTCCTGGAGGTTCAACTTCTGACAGGCCCTCTAAAGGTGACTCAACTTGGTTCAGATTCAAGGGTTTGATTTTCTGATTCTCTCAATGAGAGAAGAGCATACTTCTCTACCTTTGCACCTCACCCAAACACATCAAGCATGTTCATCACCGAGATAGTTTCACTCCACCAAATCCACAAGTCTTTGGGTTTCTGATTCTCTCAATGAGAGAAGAGCATAATCCCCTAACAAGTAGAAGTGCTAAAGATTCACTTATCTTGCTTCGCTTCCCCAAGTATCCTTCATGCTAGCAACATCTGGGTTTCGGATTCATTCATGGGCATCACTTCCATGTAATGAAGAGCCTATTGCCCTACTTTGCTATCGGGATCCTTACAAAATTTTAACGAAGCCCTAATTAGACTATGTGAACGAAAAACAGTAAACAAACATGACGTTTTAATAATGTCTTTGACTATCGTCCTGCAAGTAAACCGTTAGAATTTTTTAATCTTTGACAAGCGAACCTGAAAACCACTGTTATGCTGCAGCAAAAAACCAGAAACAGAAAAATCAGAGCAGAAACAGAAGTCAGAACAGATAAATAACAGATTGAAAATTTTGCATTTTAAATGTCTGTAAGTGAAAGTTCGCGTGAGAAAGTACTTCGCCGCGCACGAGCAAGTGCTTCGACGCGCGCGAGAAAGTGCTAAAAAAGAAAATATTCATGTGGCTTGATGCAAAACTTCACGCGAGAATCCGTACCAGTGCAGTACGGACGTACGGCAGAGTCTAAAAAACACAGTCAACAGATTTAAAAAATAGGCCAGAAATTGATTTTTCTGCCCCTCGGTGGGCGCCAAAATGTTGTATGCTGAATGTGGACCTCTTAATTCAACACAAACACAACATAGTCCTTACACAATCGCTGAATTCACAAAGACAAACATGAATTGTTTTTTTTGCAAATGGCATTGAAGCGACCTGTTGCCTCCTAATTAGATGTGGATGTTGAAGTTTACCCTCAGAACAAGAGCCAACAACCTGACCATTGCTAACATGGAGGATTTAAAAGTGCAAGAAAATGAGGAAAGCCATTATCTATGAGAAATATGCAACTATTTTATGAGAAAGTGTTTTTAATCTATGAATTGAGACATGATTAAGCTATGAAAATGAATTGCAACTACTCTAAGAATGAATTGCAATTAAGCTATGGAAACAATATGCAATTAATCTCAGAAAATTAAATGCTTCTAATCTAGAAATGAGAGTGCTTGTAATCTATGAAAGAAATGCTTTTAAGCTAGAATTGAACTTGAAAATGAATCTAGAAAGCTTGAAAGCATGAGATTGAATTGTTAGCCCCTACAAATAGATCATAAATGAAAGCTAAACATATTCAATTCCAATTGAAATTATACTAGTTATGCAAAAGTGAGCTAAAAAGCATGAAATCAAAGTAAATTGCCTATAGTATTGATGCTCTCCAAAAAGTCATTTTTTAATGAAGAAAATAAGGTCCAATTTATAGAAAACCATGGAAAGAGAATGAAGAGTTTCTTGAAAAGAAACAGTTTGTCTCTTCATTCTCCAATTGAGACAAATAAGCAAAGATTATTTAAATAAAAGAATGAATTGTTGACACATAAGTGTCCTTTCACATGGAATTATGGAATTCCCTTTTGAGGATAATTCATTCAATAATTACATAACCTTTCAATTCCTTTTATGTATATTAGCCAAAGGGGGTGGAATTGATTTAATTAAAAGCACTTAGTACTTTAGGATTAAATCAATTAATCATAGGGATTTTTAGCTAATAATCATTTGAGAAATAGGAATTAAATGTAATGTCAGATTTATGCAAATTTGGGATTTCTGCATTTGAAACTCAGTCAATTAAAGTCAATTAGGGGAAGAATTTGCCTAATACAATAGGACTTCGAAGATGAGAAAATGCACCATAATTGATTGATTATTAGGTGCCAATTTTGGGGTGTTACAATCACACTTAGGAAAAATAAGGTCTCTAGTTAGAGTAGACCAAATTAGGGTGGTTACATTTGCCCCTCTTTTAATTGATCTGCGAGCAGCGCATTGATTCAAAGAATGTTTGATGTTGACTTTAGAAAGTTTGAGAATTCCACCCTTGATTGAATGAAATGTTTGATGAGATCAGTCTCGCACTTGATTGAACTAAGACTGATAGTATCAACTTTGAACTTTATTGAACAAAGGTCAATAAACAAAGATCTAAATATACCAATTATGAACTTGATCAAATGAGAATGGATAATAATAACTCCGAACTTGATCAAATGAAGGTCAATACAAAGCTGCTAGGAGCTTTGAGGTATCAATTATAAACTTTATCAAACGAGAATTGATAATACTGAATCCAAAAATGATCGAACGAAGGTTAGTATGAAGTTGTCAGGAGCTTAATAATGATTTGAGAATATGTAGACATAGATATCTGGCTTGTTAGCGCTGAAGTCTTCTATCCAACAGTCCCAACTTGATCGAAGGAAACTGCCATGCCCCTAGTCTTTTGATGATTAAGTCATTTTGTTGCGTTTTGAGAAAGAATTTGATTGATTTTAAGTGTGATCATGCCCCCTTGGGAATGAAATCAAAGGAGAAAGAACGAAATCCCTTTGTATAATGTTATATCATTTTGAAGAGATCAATATAATCAAGAAAGAATCAATTAGAAGAAGTGATGAAGCAAAGGCGTGTTAAGAGAAAACATAATTTTACCAAGTTAACTACTTTGAAAATGTAAGTTTGGAGTCTGATAAAATGATGTGAGACCAAAATTTTGATGAATACTCTGCAATTTGGTGATATAGAACCCAAAAAAATGATTGCGTAAAGCCTGCGAATCATTTTCGGAACATATAGAGCAATTCTGCATTTTTGAAGACTATCAGAAAATTTTTACTATGTTGTGTAAAACATCGTCTACGCGTTTGATTTTGTTCTTGATAGATCTAAGAAGAAAAAAATTAAATTTTGATATTCCGAGAAGAGTTTTGGAGCTCCTAAATAGCTCAAAAATTTCAATATATATCTCAAAATTCACTTTTTACTCATTCATTTTCACTTTTACCCTCAGTAAATCCAAAGCTCTGCAAAGAAGATGGTGGTCCCCGTGGTGAAACATCTATTCGAGCTTGCACGTCGACATCAGCACCTGACCCAGTATGCACCACCGATGAGTACATCGATACCTACCTAATTATGCTTTCTATTTTTCATTTTTTCAATTTTAGCAGTAGTCATTAAGCTTTTAGTTTCCAATCGCATCCCATGTCCTATGTCACATCCAGTCAAACTCGTGTCGCATCCATTTTTCTCACAAAATCCCAGATCGCACCATGTAAATTTAGGATCGCATCTTGTTTTGAGGTTTTGTATCGCATGTTGTAAAATTTTGTCAGCCTTTAAATTTCATCGCATCCTGTGAAAACAGGATCGCACCCCTCATCTCGCGTCGCATCCTGTGAGAACAGGATCATTTCCCAGATTCCACATCATATCCAATAAATCGCGCATCCCATATGGTTTACAAAATTGCACCTAGTAAAAATAGTCATTTTCAGTTTAGGAGTTAGTTTTTTCTAATTTTGACTATTTTTCCTTGTTTTGAAGGCCAAAAAGACTTAACTGTTAGCTTTTCTGCATGATTGCCTTAGCTAAAATACTGATTTGAACCTATACTTGTGTTCTTTTGACATATTGACTTTGAGGTAGTATCCTTTTGAGGACCTCGTATAGGATGATTCTTTGCCTTATCTCGGTTATTGACACCTATTGAGCTACAAATCATAGCACATCTCAGATTGACATCACTAATAGATTTACCTGACATCAGGGTAAATTGGGAATTATTGACTGCTCTTGTCGAGAGATGGCATTCAGATCACAACACCTTCCATCTCCCGACTGGCGAGATGACCGTCACACCAGAGGATGTGTGGTGTATTATGCGGATTCCAGTCATGGGTCGAGAGGTTCAATTTGAGTCACGCTTTGCTATAGCGATCGTGTCTGCATGGAGGTACTTTGCATATTTGACTATAGTCTATAGATATCTGACGTGGGACTACATGTGTGATCAGTACGATTGTTTACCTATGTATATTTTTGGGTTAATTGGAGGTATCCTCATGCCCGACAGAGGACAACACGGATAATTGTGCAGCTGGGTTGAGACCATAGAGCAGATGGTCGTCTCATCATGCAGATTTGGCTGGGGTAGTTATATATTAGACCACATATATAGAGAGTTACATGATATTTTTTATGAGTACTTTCACAATATGACAGTAGGGTTTCTGATATTGCAGATATGGGCCTAGGAGCACATCCCAGTTACACAGCTGATAGTAGATAGACAAAGAGCACCGGAGCATCCATATGTGCATATGTATTTAGGATTCATCTAGCAGCCCCATCTAGGTAAGCTGGAGTACTGGCACCGTGTTCTAGATGACATCACAGTGGTCATATGGAGGCCATACTTGGATTATGAGGAGTGGACCTCAGATAGGCAGCAGATGCCTTAATTTTTTCATATTAGATATTTGATTGGTCGGACCCAATACATTGTTGAGCGGTTTCTTGTTACTCATGTGTTGAGGCAGTATGGTCGTGTATAGGGCAGGTCATAGGATTTGACAGCGTATGCATGTATTCATGATGAGTAGCCTCTTTGGGGGGCTCGATTAGTATATGAGACAATACAATTGGAGATCAGTCAAATGGTCGTAGTTGGATGGGATTACCTTGCTAATGTTGTAGATATTGGGTGTACAGATGGATATCTTGCTCATTTGTTACCGTATCCCTTTCCCCGATTTACAACACCGGACGAGGTAACACCTCGCATAAAGGATGCTCTTGATTATGATCCTACCAATGACAGACCCATGAGAGGTAGAGGCAGAGCTTAGAGAGATGGGAGAGGTTAAGTCCTAGATGCGACTCCCTAAAATTGAGTTGTGATTTTCCAGATGTGCGCTAATGCAGACTAAATGCAAGTTTTGATATGCAAGATGTGAGCAACTTTCCTGCATGCAAGCCAGAAATTACCAAAAGAGAGCAAGTTCCCTAGATGTGAGCTAATGCAACTAGATGCAACCTAAAAATGACCATATGTGAGCCTCTGATGGTTTTGCAAATTTTGTCTCAAATTACGTGAAATTTAATCTGATAGAAGAGTTTTTTTGAGACTTTCAAGAGAGTTTTAAATAGCATGTATGTCGAGGATTTGAAATTTGTTGCTTGTTTTGAGGATTTTATCCTTTTAGTGAGTTTTTAGGACACATCAAACAATGTTCATTAAGGTGACAAAAATGCATCCCTATTCCCTAAATTCTAGGCCTAGAGTAAACATCTTTGCTTATAGACTCAAGTACACACTCACATGCTAATCAAAATATAGTCATCACCAAGCATGCAATGGGTCCAGTCATAATGCCGTATTATCCGACTCCAAACACAAGTGAGGGCAGAAAATGACGAGTATCTTGGGGCAATTACTATTTGCCTTGCACAAAGATTATCACCCTTTCAGAGAAATCAGGTTGATTTTGACTACAAGTGTTTTTTAATTGTGGGCATCCATTCGCAATCATCCCCATAGAATTGCACAAGGAAAATTGAGGTGTATAGCCCTATGATTACTCAAATGTGTGTCATCTCTCAAGCGAGATTCAAGTGGCTCCGCTCCACACACACTTAAGCATGTTCAAGGAATGATGTCAAAATTTCAAGAACAAACCCGACTACGTCTTCCGAGGCTTTTGCCTACAAGGAAGTATATTGATTATAGTGAGTTTGAAGGGTTGGCGTAAACTTGTCCTCACTTGGGTCATCCTGGGAGATTTTTTCCTCACCCGACAGACCCTCTAGTAATGTTTTGAAAGCAATTAAAAAGGATTGGCGACTTAGGAGTCTAGATTTCTGATTCTTCATGAGAAGAAGAGCATACTCTCCTATTCCATGTCATTTTCTCTGACAAGCACATCAAACATGTTCATTTCCTGAGATTTCATAATTCAAATCTCAATCCCCCATGATGAGTTTTTGATTCTTCCAACTTGGAAAAAGGAGCAAATCCTCTAGTTGGACTAAGAAATGTGTTTAAATCCGACTTTAAATGCCTATTGTAAAAATTGACAAAGCATATGAAAGAAAAGTTTGATTGTTCAATTTTCCCAAATTTAAGTGACTTTGCTTGTTCAATTAATTCCCAAAATTAGAAAGATTTGCTTGTTTAATTTCCCCAAACTTAGTGAATTTCTTGTTCAATTACTTTCCAACTTTAGACAATTGTGCTTTCTTGTTCATTTTCCCCAAATTCTTATCAAGTTTTAAATTGACTTTTGAGTTTCTGATTTTCCTTAAAGGCAAAGAGCATAATCCTCTGATCAATTTAATAAGTGATAGAAAATGTACTTAAGTTTGAAAGCTTTGCAAAATGAAAGTTAAGTTGAGCGATTTGGCAACTTGTAAACCACGAATTGGTAATTGCTTTCCAACTTTTTAACAAAAAAAGTCTCTAACAACAACCTGCAAGCAAATGTTAGGCTGCTCAAAACACAGAAATAGTCATGGTTAGCATTTGGGGTTGCAAGAAGAGTGGACTTGACCATTGAGGAAACTCCATAGTTAAGCGTGCTTGAAATGAAGTAGTACGGGGATGGGTGATCTCCCGGGAAGTCTCAATGCTTCAACTTTGTGAGCATCACCTAGAAGAAATGAGTGATAAGTGTTCCATTCATTCTCATTCAAGGTGAATTCTTGTGAACCACTACTCATGAAACATGGGTCAATTGACTCAAAAAAATACACAGTTGAATCCTAATAGTAATGTCACAATAAGAAATATATTTCAATTAAATGTTACCAAGACATTTAATTATAGCATCCTTATAAATATATATCTCTCACTGTGTGTGTGTGTGTGTGTAAGTTTCATACCATAAATTAAAATAAGCAACAAAGAAAAATAAATGAACAATATGACACAAATAATTATCCCAGGAAAACCCTCCAACTTGAGTGGAAAAACCAAGCCACACAGTAATATCATTTTATTGAATAATAATAAGAGTTTGAAATACAATTTCCCCAAACTCAGGGATCAAATTGAAGCAATGATTGACACACACACACACACAATACACACACACACACACACACACACACACACATATCATTGACCCTTCATTTCTTGATAATGAAGGGTAAGGTAGTTACAACAAAGAATGACCTTTTCAGATTTACAAATTGAAATGAAACTCGACACCCAAGAAAAGATAACTCCAAACACTATAGCATCACCACCCCCTCTTGTCCAGGGAGGTGTCTTTTTAGATATCCATGTCATGGAATCTCTCAACATGACACCCACAATAGCTACACCCATTTGTGAGGAATTTTTTTTTATCATAGAGTCTTGACTCAACGTGATGTTGTCATGGAGTCTCTCCACATGACATCCACTATGGCTACTCTCATGAGTGGAAAGATAAATACCTCCATCTCAGATAAAAACAAGGGCTTTCACCTAAAACTTCTCCATCTTAGAAAAATGCATTAAAAGGGCTTTCACCAAAAATTTCTCCATCTCAGATAAATATACATTACAAGGAATTTCACCTCATATTTTTCCATCTCAAAGAAATATACATTACAAGGGATTTCACCTCACATTTCTCCATCTCAAAGAAATTTGCGTTAAAGGGAAACATGTACTAATAATCACTAATGCTGAGACTCCCTCTCAGCAAGGGCATCAGACTCAAATGATACATCAGATTCCGTTTGAATGTTAGAGGTATCATCAGGAGAAATGTACATATCCCAAGGAGCCTCTTGTTCCTCGGGGTGCTTCCCAGTAGTCTCCACAAAATTCTTAAGTGAATATTATAATGCATGCAAATGCAATTACAACCCCAGGAAGAACAAATGATCATCCCCACCCATACTGTAAAACACTAGTTGCAATTAGGGAGCCATAAATATTTCCAACAAAAGTAAGGGAATTGCATATACCCATTATTAAACCCCTTTTCCAAACCAATTTCCAACATATACAACAACAAAAGGTCATCGAGTGGTCTGAAATAGCCCCAGTTCACTTTCTCTGAACTTGGGATTTCTTGGTGGGTATGAAATCGTGATGAACAACACTTTTTCTCTCGAGATCTGAATTCTTGATGTACTATTGCGCAATGGTGTAGAGTCAATAGTTGTTGGGACTGAAGTAGAGGGCGTAGATGATGTCTCCTGCACCGAGCGAATAGAGCCTCTTTCCCTCGGCAAGGTCCAAGAGCCTACTAATCCCATCCTACCCATTGTGGGTGCAAACTGACACATCAGGCAAAAGAACAACAGTGATATCATATCCCCTATGGCCTATAGGAGTGTTCTTGAGCTTGCACAAGACTCTCTTCCCTTCATGGACATGAAAATCTATGATAAGATTCATATCAGTAGGAATGACAATTCATCATAGCTGATATCATCTTTGTCGCCACTCTAAGTAGGCAAGCAAACACCATGGTTACTATAGTGAAAAATAACACATCTCCAGGTTCTGCGCCTTCCACCAGTGTCATCAGGGTTCTCCTCATTGCTAGTTGTGACATTGATGAGTAGATCTGTTGCCATCACAACTACAAAGTTTCCACTTGTGCATAATTCTGTCAGATTCTCCAACATTTATAACTCTACATTCGTGCCATAAACAAACACTTTGTCTTCCTTTTTTTCTTCTATGGAGACTTGAACTTGTAGATCAAATTCCCCTTAAAATCCTTAATGGTGGAACAATACCATTCACTTTTGCTTCGCGGTATGTTTCCAATGGAAATACATACATAAGACATGATCTTCTAATTTACCCAAGTGACAGTTGCATTTGAACCATATATCTAACACAGTGGGCATATTAGAACAAAACACTTGAAGCAAGATCGAAATCCATAGCAAGTTCAAAATTTGACAATTCTAATCTCTAAAGTATTTTCCAAAATCAAATCTCCCCCTCTATATCCTCCTGCGAGCATTTAAATAAAAAATATGCGTCACTTTGCAATGAAATGAAGCAATTCATGTGCATAGTTCGATCGTTTAATATTGATCTCTCATTCTCTTCGTGTTATCAGGTTCTTCAAATTGCAAAGAGAAAAGGATTTTTTTAGTGCTAGTTCTCCCTCTGTTCTTCTCCCAGCTATAATGATATCTATTGAAATGGATCCCTCCTCATATATAATTCCACCACTATCCTCCGAGATGACTTTGTGGCAACCTTTCCAAGGAGCTTTTAGAAACAACAAGGTGACCTTCCTCTGCCACTCAACTGTAGGCCTTTAGACTCTCATCCATTGCATTACCTATAAATCACAAATTTAAAAACAAGAAAACTCAAAATTCAAATCCAATTTCATTTCTATTCTACTTTCACTTAAACTTTCTCTGATACCATGTTAAAGTTTCATAGCAGAAATTAAAATAAGAAGCAAAGAAAAATAAGTGAACAATAAGACACAAATAATTATCCGAGGAAAACCCTCCAACTTGAGGGGAAAACCCAGGCACACAATAATAATAAGAGTTTGAAATACAATTCCCCCAAATTCATAGCTCAAACTAAAGCAATGATCGACACACTATGCAAATACCATCAAGACGTATATGTGCTTATCTTGACCCTTCATCGTCTTTATAATGAAGGGTCAGAGAGTTACAACAAAGAGTGACCTTTTAGATTTACAAGTTGAAATGAAGACACCCACACAAAGATAACTCCAGACGCTATAACATCAATAATATGTGTGTGTGTGTGTGTGTGGAGGGGGGTAGGACGTTGTAATCAAATGTGTTGGTAACATTTAATTGAATAACATTTCAATTCAATGTTACCAACACATTAAATTACAAAAGCGGCTAGACTCTAGACAAAATGTTTTTTTGACCAAATTTGAAAAAATGGAAAACACAGTGGATTTTCGTGAATTTTTCAGCATTTGTTCTTCACTGATGTGCATATTTTGTAGTAGAAATCCAAAAAAAAATGGGAAAAAAAAGATGTTTTCGCGAATCTGAATTCTTTTCATTTTTGTCTTTAATGCATTCTGTATGGAATTTAACAACACCTTAAATTACAACGTCCTACTCTTCTCCATAAATCATATTACTATTGCAACTACCTCTTCTATTCCCCATCCAACTCTCAAAATACTTCCTATCAACATTACGTTGCACACATTGCTCATGTTAAATAAAAGGTGCACCTTCTAGTCTAACTTGCTATAGAAAATATCTCCCACTTATCCATAAATAATGTAATATGGGTAGACAACTCAGAAAATGACTGACAGCTCAGGGAATATGTATAGAAAATATCTCCCACTTATCCATAAATAATATAATATGGGTAGACAACTCAGAAAATGACTGACAACTCAAAAAATGACCATCAACTCAGGCAATACGTATAGAAAATATCTCCCACTTATCCATAAATAATGTAATATGGGTAGACAACTCAGAAAATGACCGACAGCTCAGACAATAAGTATAGAAAATATCTCCCACTTATCCATAAATAATGTAATATGGGTAGACAACTCAGAAAATGACCGACAGCTCAGACAATAAGTATAGAAAATATCTCCCACTTATCCATAAATAATGTAATATGGGTAGACAACTCAGAAAATGACCGACAGCTCAGACAATAAGTATAGAAAATATCTCCCACTTATCCATAAATAATGTAATATGGGTAGACAACTCAGAAAATGACCGACAACTCAAGCAATACGTATAGAAAATATCTCCCACTTATCCATAAATAATGTAGTATGGGTAGACAACTCAGAAAATGACCGACAGCTCAGACAATACGTATAGAAAATATCTCCCACTTATCCATAAATAATGTAATATGGGTAGACAACTCAGAAAATGACGGACAACTCAGGCAATAAATATAGAAAATATCTCCCACCGACAGCTCAGACAATACATATAGAAAATATCTCCCACTTATCCATAAATAATGTAATATGGGTAGACAACTCAGAAAATGACCGACAGCTCAGGCAATACGTATCTCTTACTCACGAGTTGGTGTAATGGAAGATAACTGAGAAAATGACTGGAAGCTAAGGCAATTACTGACGAGTGGGGTATACAACTCAAATCAATTCAATGCTCTGTGGAAGATTATGACTGTTTGTACGAACTCCATGTAATATCACAGATTTTTTCCACTCCTACCAGAGTCTAAGCAAAAGCATTTGCAAATTAAATTCAATTTGGCTTTATTAAAACAACTCAATGAAATCGGGAATCTCGATAACTTTACATAGATCAGATGGGGATAAGGAGTAACACGGTCCATTAATCGATTTATTCCCAAACGAACGAATAGTTGGAGTACCTGCCTTTGAGCCTTTGAACGGATGGGGAACTGTTCTCTGTAGAATGACAAATTCTTCACCTTTGGAAGTTCTCCGAGTCTTGTCATTTCCTTAGCTGTTCTTCTTCTATGCAATGGTTGCTTCTGCCAAAAAAATTCTGATTGCTCAAATTCTTCCTGCGGCACCATCTTTGCGAATATGTCGTATCCTTTCGGCTTAGAAAATTTAGGATGCGGTCACTCGGCTTTTCAGATTCACTGTGTCTCTGGAAAACCGCATCTCACAATCAACGGTGTAAACTACATAGTTTTAGATCACATGAACATGTCACGACCGGCTTTGCGACTCCTTATTATGCGGATCGTTAAGTCGATTTATGCCGACTTGATGAATCGACATGCCTTGGTAATTATGGAATTGGTAATTATGGAATTGGTAATTATTTAATGAAACGAGATGGGAATTGGTAATATGTTGCAAATTTAAAATGATTATTTAATTGTGGAGGTATATTTTGTATGTGAATTACTGATGGTGGTTTGTCTTGTCGAGTGTTTGAGTGGATGCAGGTCGGAGGACAGGGGTGTGGTAGAGGAGAGAGATCTAGCTCCCCGCCTAGTGTCAGATTCGGATGTCGTAGAGCCCGCACACACCACCTTATAAATATTTATTAGCGTTGCTATGAGTGTTTAATGTTAAATGAATGGAAATAATATGTGCGATTTTTTATTTTATTTTATTTTATCTAAATGGAATGTGAATCGGATTATACTAATTTAAAGGTGTTAGGAATTCGCTTATATTTTATAACCAATGTGGTATGGTGTACAACGGAGAAAAATAAATTGTGTACCAAGATGCTAAAACATTAATAAATTGGGTTTTAATCCTTTTTCTTTCATTGTTTTTTTTTACTGAAGTAAATCAAGAATCAGTTGGGGGAGTGTTGATTTAATGCCATTAAATTTTTCATTATGGGGGGATCTTTGGTGTACATGCACGGGAAGGGAAGTAGCGGGAAAAGGGGAAATGGGTTTGGATTCTAAAAAAAAAAAGGAAGATTGACATGCGAAGGAGGGAAAAATGTTTTGAAAGAACAAGAAAAGGAAGAGGGGGTTTGTTTGCAGAGTCTTCTATTGGCACAGTCAGCGTAAGGGAAGTAACAGGAACCAGATAGCATAGTAAAGTGGGAAAAGAGGGACACACAAATACC
>MU225562.1:591800-608868 GCA_018584345.1 Thuja plicata | reverse complement strand
ATATATATAATTTTATATTTTGTTAATTATAAAATAGATTTTTAAACTATTTGTATACGCATAAATATTGGCTTTGTAATTTAATATATTAAATACCCTTTTATTTAATTGAGTAATAAATTCCTCTACTATATAATTAAATTTAATTATTTAATTATATAGTTCATCTCTCCTAATACTCTACCACCTCCCATTAAATCATTTAATTCCTCCATAAATTCCATCTCATTCAACCCCTTCCACCTAATCATATCTAGCTCACCTTGTCACATGTAATTCCAATTTTCTAATTAATAAATGCGTATTATCTTCAACTTGTAGATATTCCTTCTCAAGAAACATCAAGGGCACATGTCAAAAAGGGATTTACACTCTTCAACCAACAAGCTTTTCATTTGTCACCCTTGGACACATGTTTTGTATTCCAACCTCCATGCAACCTCTTGGGATACTTGCCTTTAACTTGGATCAATAAACTTAGACTTGTCTCAACAAACTAACACTTGTCGCTCCAAGACATGAGAGGAATATCACAAGGACACCTCAACCCATCTTTGAAAATCTATAAATAGAACCCCGAATCTTTTGCATCCATCCAAAATATTTGCATATTGATGTCATGCTAGTATCATTTTGAATCCATATTTTTAGTCATTTGCATCAACTCCATGTCATTTTCATAGCTCATGATAGTTTAGTTTTAGCATCACTTTAGATTATTTTAGCATCATTAGGTCATTTCTAATAGCATAAACACAACAAGTTCTTGCATCTTAGTTTAAATCATGGCTTCATTAGCTTTCATCTTGCATGAAATAGTGTTCATCTTATCATGAATTCAATAGCATAAATCTCATAATAGTTTGCATTGCACATTTCATTTTAACTTGTTCTTTGAGTTGTCGTCCATACAAATGATTTTATATTCTTCTCAGAGCAATAAAAAGATCAAATTGATCCTTGACGATAGAGGACCACGGGACAGTTTTGAGGAACAAGTTGCTTTGCATTTGCTTGATTTTAATTACTTTCCAATTTAATGCCTCATGGGTATGATGGTTTGATTTCAATTTTGATCATTGACTTACTCATTGTTCTGAATATATTTTATGGCAACCACTGTGGGGCCCATGCCCCTGCATCTAAGATTTTTTTGTTAATTTTTTCAGGTTTGAAATCATCGTAGGATAGTGCATATGACACACAGAACAATGTTTTTGAAACATAGACTAGCGCATTTGACCTATCTTTTAGCGCTTCAGAATTATTTTATAACATTTTAATGTTTCGATTGAGGAACACTGAGAGGGGGGTGAATCAGTGCTCTTGTAGATTTACCTTTATTCAACTCATTATAAAGTCAAAAACCAAGTACAACTGAAAGTAAACAACTGAAACAAAAACAAAGAATCATAACTGATGACATTAATTTTCCATTAGTATGCAAACAACACTTTCGGTAAGCATACACCGAAAGACAGGGCATGAGATCACCGAAGATGACTAAGTGCAAAGAGAACCGATGACACAACTTAGTGTGTAAACCAAAATCACAAAGCAGAAAGATAAAGTGGAACCCGACACAGGAACACAATATGCAAGATATAGTGCAAACCGACAAGACAGTTAAGTGCAACCGACAAAAAAAAACTGAATGGCAGTCAAGCATGACCGATAGACAAAACCAAAAGTCAATTGCAACCCACAAAAAGTGGATCTGACTTCCACATCAGATAAAGAAAGTGTATTCTATTTATAGGATATCTATTTGTTTTAAATCCATTTCTTTAGGGACAAGATACATTAATGTAAGTGCTTTAATCATTCTAACTGATTTAAAACACATAGACTAGGAGATCTAGGTATAAGTTGTAAACTTGATCTTAGAGTTAACATTGTTTTTATCAAAACTTGATGAAGTCAATCCATCTATAAATAGATGATGCAATCATTCATTATTATGGATAAATAGATGATGTGAAGAGAGAGGAGAACATGAATGAATCAAACGAGCACATCTATGGATCAGATTGAGAGTTTCAAGAACAGGAACATCAAAAGTGAATTTGGTTAGCAAGAACCAAGAACAGAGCATACCGAGAATCAGAGGTATTATTCAATCACAATTAGGTGATAATATATTTATGTAAACTAAATTGGATCTATATCAGCAATAGGAGATTGCATTTACCAGGTCAAGTTGTAATTTTCTATCATCCTAACAAGTGGAGCAAACTGTAAAAATCCTTTCAAGGAAGGTGGATTTAACCATCCAAAAAAAAATCTCTTAACCGAGTGCACACTCAACAGTGTTTCTAAAGTTCTTAACAGAGTAGACTTTAACAGGTCTTCACCGATACTCCTAATAGGTCAGATCATCAGAAGTGATCAAAATTGTAAGCCTTAACCGGGCCCTTCCATTCTGCAGATAGTGAAGATTTTGTAGGTGCCATCCCCATCGCAGTTTCTACTTCCTCACAGGAGTTTTCTGCGATATCATATCTTTTGTTATGTGTCAAATTACTTTCATGAATGTTTCTATGAATGCTCACATGTATGTTAATGTTATGATTGATATAAATCACATCAAGATAGTATAAATCAAAGTGAATGGATATACAATTAATTAGAAAGGTTAATTGATAAAAGGATTACAAAAGTTTTAGAGGTATTGATTCACCCCTCCCCTCTAAGTACATACTTCCCATTAATCCCAAAAATTGGTATCAGAGCTAAGTCTCTTCTTGGAAAATATTAAAGGCTTAAGAGAAAATATCATATAAAGGAGAAGTACATATTTGATAAAAATATTGAGAATAAAAATCTTGAAATTCAGATGTTCTTTAAACAGTATAAAGAAGCTAGAATCAACATGAGACAACTACTAGATGAAAGAAAGAATATGACATCTTGATGTAATGAGATAGATTATCATGAGGAAGAGATACCAGATTTCTTTGAGTCTTCAGGATCAACTACAAGCAAAGCATCAGATACATCAGAAGAAAGCATCACAAGCCTAACTGAAATCAGTCTATATCTGGCTGGACAAGTTAAATCTCTGCAAATCGGTCAAGAGACAGAGATGGTAAGGATGATTGATGTCATGAACAATGCTAGACAAGCTGAGCAAGAAAGAACACTAGCTATTGATGATAGAAGAAAGATCATAGAAAAGCTACAAGAAAAAGAGTCTGAAATACAAAGACTTACAGAGCATCACCATGAGATTACAAATCAGGTTATTCTTATGAGTCAAGAGGAAAATAGATTAAATGTTGAACTCATTAAAAGATTAAAAGCTATCGGTGAACTGAGGGATGAGAATGAAAAGTTGAAACATGAAATAAGAATTCAGCAACAACATAATTAAATTATCAAAAAGGCTGAAGAAAGCAATAAAATCTAATGGATGATTTTCTTGAAGGACAATGAAGAGTCAACAATAATACCGGTATAGGTTTTACCGAGAATGGAGAATCATCAAATCAAGCTGATCCAAAGAATGTATACACAAATTCAAGACCAAGAAATCTTACATGCAATCACTGTGGAAAATAAGGCCATACATCAAATATATGCAGAGGAAAAATGAAAGGTATTCCTAAATCTACATCTTCATTCATAGGACTCTATTATAAATGTAACAAGAAAGGACATAAAGCATATGAATATAAGTCTGAGATGAAACAACCAAAGAAGGAAACCTACATGGATAAATACTATCCTACATGCAAAATGAATGGGCACACAACTCTTGAATGCTCAAAAAATAAAAGGCAAGCATGGAAGCCTAAAGGTCAAGAAACTCCCTATCACCCGAAGAGAGTCGGTAATCAATATGTATGGGACTATAATACTTGGACAAATTGTACAGCATGTGGAAGATATGGTCACATTGTTGCAAACTGTATGAGCCAATGGACTAGAAATTCTAGAGGGTGGACTAACCCCAGAATGACATGCTTACACTGTCATAAAGTTGGTCATCTCAAGAAATATTGTAGAGACCAAATGACAGAGACACGCACATATCCCAATGGAAACACCATTGAAGATATCCGAAGGGCAAGAGACAAAATGTGGATAAAATATTCAAGCAATGATGAAGCTGGACTGAGCAATGAAAATTATGACACCCCATCCAATGGATCTGGTGACATCGCCACCCCCACTTAAGCAAAACAATTAAGTATGGAACTGCATTACCCAAGTTATCATTTTACATCAGTTTCATAGTATGTTGATATAATGCCAAATTAGCATAAGAAAGATGCATTATGGTATTACTTGTTAAAATTTATGATAACTATGCTTTCGGGCATATATACCGAAACCCATCGGTATACACTCAAAACTAAGACTACCTACACTTACCGAGAAGCGTCAGTTGAAAGCAAAGTTGCTAAGTATAAACCAATGAACAAAGTTTAGTGATACTGAAACCTGTCGGTAAAAGAAAGTGAACAATGACTGCTCTAAAACATTTCAAGTGTCACCGAAGGAAAGTGAAGTATTCACCAACAAACTCAATATTCATACACCGAGGAGTTGGTAAGAATTTATGGCACGCATTTTAGGGAAACACCTATAAATAGAGCAACGAAACGACTCATTTGTCGCGACAACCAGAGCAGAGAGACCAAAGGTGATTTTCGAGCAGAGAGCAACTAAGTCACAAAGCGATCATGACTCAACACACAACACTCCTAAGTTGTTCAGGAATTTTTGCAAGCACAAAAAGTAAGTTCTACAAGACTGACAACTCTATTTTCATGCACTACGCAAGAAGCCCTAAATTTGAAAATGGCCTCGACATCAAGAACCATGAAATCCAAGAACGCAAAGAAAGATAAGTTCAAACTCATTAAGAATTCCGCATGTGAGGAACCTAATTACGAGATCCATCTTGAGGTTGCCTCACAACCCAATGACGTTGGTGCATTTTCATGCATTCTAGCTAGGGTTTTACTCGTGGAAGACATTAGATCTTTCATACACCACAAGATTGCAGAAATAGGAACTTTAGAGGTTGAAGAAGCTTATAAGAAGTTGTGCAACAATGATGGAACACTAAAAGATGAGCTCAAACACATTGAAGTAAAAGGGCTCACCAATGCCCTAATATTTCTGAAGGTTTTCAAAACTGAATGGATTCAGTTAGTGCTAAGCCAAATGCATAACAACAAGCTATGGATTGATGAACCGAAGGTAATAACCTAAGACGTCATTCATGCGGTCACCGGTTACCCCAGAACCAAGAAAGTAAAGGTACTCAAGCATCCACCAAAGGCTGAGACTGAAAAGATGAAAGTAGCCAAATGGGATGGCAGAGGACTAAAAGTTACCACAATAACCGATGATGAAATCAAGTTCAGTGCATGTGTTCTAGGCTATAAATTCTTCCAAGCAAGAAAATTAAACAGCATAGAATCACGTGTAGTGGACACAATGTTCAAAATTGTGAAGAAGGGAACACAATTATATTTATCTAAACTACTCCTGAATCAGTTGAAGGAAAACTTAAAGACTCTCAATAATGCAAAGTCAAACACTTGTAAGTTTGGCTCACTAATAATGTGTATCTTCTTTTATTTTCAAGAAACATTCCCATCGGTTGGAGATGTTAAATGGGACAACACCAAACCGGTCACCATGCAAATCAGTGAGTACATAGCTACACTGGGAGATAACTTTGAGACATTCATGGATGAATACTTCAATGTATTCAAAGACCGAATTCAAAAGAGGGTAAGAATCCCCAAGCAACTCATTGAAAAATATAAGGATGAGATATGCTTCATGGTTGATACTGACAATACATACATTAAGCCTGTTGTACCGAGGACAACATGGTTGCAACCATTAGAGTATGAGATCAACATTGATCTTGCAACTAAGGCAATTGATGCCTTGATCAATGAACCTTTGGATAAGAAACAACCAAAATTTGGAACATATGAAGAGGCCAAGAAAAGAATCAAATCTGGCCTAGTTGTTAAGAAAATTGTCAAAAAGAAGGACAAAATGGTGAAGAATCTGAAGAAGATACTGTAAGCAACTGAGGAAGAATTTGAACAAGATGAAGAAGTTGAAAAGGAGGAAGAAAATGAAGAACATTTATCTGTCGATAAAGATGAAGGAAAGGATGACTCTGAGGAAATAGAGTCAGATTCACCACCTCTCGCACCAACTAAAAATCCAAGGACAACAGTTGCTTCTAGGACAAGAAGCCAAACATCAAAGGATTCTACTCCTTCACCTCTAAGTAAGGAAAGGTCAGTACTTAGAAGAGGAAAGCTCCCACACAAAAGAGAGGGAAAAACAAGAAAGGAAGGAAATTCATAAGAACCTGAGGGGATATAGAAGACACCGAGTAGAATAAAGTTGTAGAAGCAGAAAGTGTCAAGGTAACACCTCCTGAATCTATTGATGACATATGCAAATCTATTGCAAACTCTGGATCTATATTAGATTCAAATACCAGAAAATGGTTGAAGTTAGACCCAGAAGATCAGAATAAAGTAGAGGACACCGTCATAGAAAAATGTACAACTTCAAATATGTACGAGTACAATTTGAAGGCAGTTTTGTACCAAGAGAACTCTTGGACAGACTATATTCTAGATGGACTTTTGCATTGAAAAATGAAAAAGAGATAAGAGAAAGAGTACTTGTTTCTCTAATTCCACCTAAATCAAAGAAGGTTGAAATAGATGAAATGATGGAGAAGCACAAAAAGGAGTTCTCACCAAAGCTAAGAGCACACAAATTCCTTGAAGAAAAGATTATAGAGCTTGAGTAGGACAGTCACAAGAAATGGTGCAAGATTATGAATAGATTTATTGAGGAGGAAAGCCCCAACAAAGACCTTCAACAACAAGAAGTTGACAAGGAAACTCAAGATGACACATCTATTGAGTTAGATAGGGAAGAGGATGATACAACATGCAACAAGACTGCAGATGTTGCAACTGAATCATGGCCAAATACTACAAATGATAACATTGTGGATATTAATGTGATTGATATTACTGATGACCTAGCAGAGGAAGTGAATAAGGATGAAAATGTCACTATTACAAAGGATAAAACCGATGAGCATGACACAATGGTTGACACTGCACAAGTGAATATTCCAGGCAATATGCCAAAGGAAGGCATTGCAAGAGAAGCTGAAGAAACAGCACAGGGACTCCATGGTACTGGAGACAACACGGGACATACTACATCAAATTGTGCCTGATGTTGATATTGATCAGAGAAAGCCAATACTTGATCAATTAGCTACCCTCACCGACGCAATCACAACTCAGAACATTGATGTTGAGAAGGCAATAGAGGAGAGAGCCAAGATGAAGTACCAACAAAATCTCATTTAAAACATCAGCCAAGAAGTGGTAGTAAACAAGATAAAGCTATCAGAATTCATCACTAAATTAGATCCAATCATAGCTATAACCTTGATTAAAAAATTGAGCATAGTTGACAAGTTCACTAAAGAGAATAGTGATAACATTGCAAAGCTGGATACAGATCTAGCAAATAGAGCATAAAGCTTAACCATCGATAGAGACAATGCAGTCAAACTACATTATGAGAAGATCATAGAGACTAAATGGTTAAGGCAAGAGTTGTGGGAGGAAGTAAGCGAGCTCCAAGATCAACTTTTGCCAAACCTTACACTGCTCCAACAACATATCAGTTCATCAATGCAACTAATAGCAACTCTCGAGATGTTTGTAGCAGACAACATCTATGACATGCACTCCAGGGTCACACTCAAGCACATGGCTCTGGAAAACCTCAAAGAACAATGGGAGAAAATGATGAAAGACATGAAAGCTTCCCACTCCCACATTTTTTATAATCTCTAAGGTAAAGACCTTTCCCCTTAATATCAAAAAAGGGGGAAAATGATGAGTACAAAATACAAAAAGAAAAACTGATATGTATTCATTCATTCATTTAGATGGGAAAATGGTAGATATATATATATGTATATTCATATGGGAAAATGATATGTATAAGGAAAGACATCATATGTATAGTTATACCAGCATATACATAGGGGGAGTCATTAAATGACTAAGGATTATATATGTTGTATATACTTAACATTTTGTTAGTATTTTGCACATATAAGTTTTTGATACTAATGTCAAAGGGGGAGATTGATGACATTAATTTTCCATTAGTTTGAAAACAACACTTTCAGTAGGCATACACTGAAAGATAGGACATGAGATCACCGTAGATGACTAAGTGCAAAGAGAACCAACGACACAACTTAGTGTGTAAACTGAAATCACAACGCGGAAAGATAAAGTGGAACCCGACAGAGGAACCTAATATGCAAGATACAATGTAGACCGACAAGACAGTTAAGTTCAACTAACAAAACAAAACCAAAGGAAAATTAAGCATGACCGATAGAAAGAACCGAAAGTCAGTTGCAACCCTCAAAAAGTGGATGTGACTTCCACATCAGATAAAGAAAGTGTATTCTATTTATAGGATATCTATTTGTTTTAAATCCATTTCTTTCGGGACAAGATACATGAATGTAAGTGATTTAATCAGTCTAACTGATTTAAAACACGTAGACTAGGAGATCTAGGTATAAGTTGTAAACCTGATCTTAGAGTTGACATTGTTTTTATCGAAACTTGATGAAGTCAATCCATCTATAAATAGATGATGCAACCAATCATTATTATGGATGAATAGATGATGTGAAGGGAGAGAAGAACATGAATGAATCAAATGATCACATCTATGGATTAGATTCAGAGTTTCAAGAACATGAATAGCAAAATGTGAATTTGGTTAGCAAGAACCAAGAATAGAGCATACCAAAAATCAGAGGTATTATTCAATCATAATTAGGTGATAATATTTTTATGTAAACTAAATTGGATATATATCAAAAATAGGAGATTGCATTTACTAGGTCAAGTTGTAATTTTCTATCATTCTAACAAGTGGAGCAAAGTGCAAAAATCCTTTCAAGGAAGGTGGATTTAATCATCCAACAACAAATCTCTTAACCAAGTGCACACTCAACAATGTTGCTAAAGCTCTTAATAGAGTAGACTTTAACAGGTCTCCACTAATACTCCTAACATGGTATATCATCAAAAGTGATCAAAATTGTAAGCCTTAACCAGCCCCTTCCAATCTGTGGATAGTGAAGATTTTGTGGGTGCCATCCCCACTGCAGGTTTTACTTCCTCACAGGAGTTTTTCTGTAATATCATATCTTGTTTTATGTTTCAAATTACTTTCATGAATCTTTCTATGAATGTTCACATGTATTTTAATGTTATGATTTGATATAACTCACATCAAGATAGTATAAATCAGATTGAATGGATATACAATTTATTACAAAGGTTAATTGATAAAAGGAATACAAAAGTTTTAGAGGTACTAATTCACCCCTCCCGTTTCAGTACATAATTTCCATTAATCCCAACAATAACACCATAATTTTTATCATCAAAACCCGATTAAGGGAAAAACCAAGGTGGGGATGGAACCTACAAGTATTACTTCTGCATAAATAAGTTACCTTGTTAGGGGATTAAGTACGTAAGGGGAATGCACATGCATTTAGGCTTATAGACTAGAGTTCACTGCTCAAACACAAAACATGCATACAACCTTTAGAGGAACATTTCCATATAGGATTTACATCCATAAAAGGTGAACTAAGAAATACCATCAACAATGCCAATGCAGTTCCATTAAAGTTCAAGTACATATCTGCATATCTGATAGTCAAACCACTGATTACCTATCCATCATACATATATAGAATATCTCAATCATATCCAACCTTCACATATATTAATCAACATAAAAACTTGAGCTTATATATCAATCATAAGAATTGTTCATTTTTACTGTAAGCCTCAAGAACAAAATAGGTAACATGTGAAGTAGTGTTTGCCACATCTACCATCAAAGTGTGTTCCTAATCTTGAACACAAGCATAGATATCATCAAATATGTAAGCTCTATCACCTTCAAAATCAAATCGATCGCATCATCAATTTGATAGGATTGTTGATCGATCCAACATCTAATTGTGTTCTTCTCTTATTGAACTTTGGTAACCCAATACTCAGAAGATCATAACTCCATCAAATGATGATATAAACTGTTGCGATCATAGAAAAGATATATAATACCTCTAAGAATATTCTCCTAGTTCCGCACATCAAAAATTGATCACATGTGTCTGAACCTATCCATATTTTGAAACCTGTACATTGGGTCTGCTATTCCATACTTAGCCAAATTTGTAGTCAAACCTTCGGTATCATCATAATGTGACAAGATATCTCTAGAATAGTGTGTAGTTTCCATCAATGACAACATACAACTCCTCCCTATCAGTGTCTCTTGCCAACAATCTCCCCCTTTGGCATTGATGGCAACACTTTGCGAAAAATGACAAAGTGTCCAAGAAAAATGCCAAACTTCAAAAAGTATCTCTCCTTGCCAAAAATTGAGCTCCCCTAAGATGAATCTATCATTTTTCTCCTAATCTCTCCCCCTTTGACATCAATAGCAAAGGTTCATAAAAAAAATTTATTTCTACCAAAATCTGAAGTATCTCCATTATATACAAAGTGTCCATACATACTTATAGAAGTTTGAAAATGTCAGAAACATTACTCCTTAGAGCTACAAAATCATTATCCCAACTCTTATTCATACTCTCCACCACCACAATCTATCAATATATTGCATGGGTAAAAGCACAATAGAGTATCACCTTTTAGGCTAACATGACTGACTCGATTGAGTGGGACTAGGCCGAGTCTAACCCATCTGAGTTCACGTAGGCACTATGCAGGGCCGAATGGCACATACATGGCTGAGTAGACTGGGTTGAGTGGGACTTAGCGGAGTCCCACTTGGCCTAGTCCCTGGGATATTTTTAACACAAAATAACCTCGAAGCCCCTCATTTGTACATTGAGGGGCTAAGGGGACTCAGCCTAGTGGGACTTGGTCGAGTTTGACTGGGCTAAGTTAGCCTAGGTGGCATGCCATGTTGGCAATCAAACCCCCCAAAACATCAAAAAACTAGAAGTTTACACTTCTGTTGTTTGTTCCATTCTCTACTCAAAATATACATTGTCAAAAAGGTAAAAGTACCATTTTCTAGATATCGAAACTACAATTCTGGACATAAAAATTTTATATTATTTCAATTACAAAATGTTGAAAAAATTCTCTAAACACTACATGTATGTATATTAAAGTCTGAGAAGTCGTTGATTCAAAAAATATTAAAAAAAATGCTAAATCAATTCAGACAAATTTTAAAATCATATACAACACTAGAGAAGAGAGTCATCTTCAAAAAAATGTAATTTATTTGGATTTTGGTATAGTTTTGATAGGGGAAAAGTGAAGGGAGACAAAAATAGTTGATTTTCGGTAAGTTCATCTTTGAATACTTATAACGGGAAAAATATATATCGAAAATACTTCTTTCTTTTTTTCTGCACTATCTATACATGTCATCTAAAACATATTCTGAAATTGGAGGAAACAAATTTTTTTTACTTATAATGATTTGGCGGGAAGTAAACCCCCTGATTTGCAGTATTATTCAGGAAATGAAAAATAGACCTAAAAATTTCAAAAAAACATATTAATTTTTGTTCATTTTTTTAAAAGAAATTATAGGCATGAAATTCATCCTATTTCACACAGTTCATTAGTTTACAACAATTTCAAATTCTCAATAGAAATGGGAATTTTATGCCCTAGAATTTTTACAAATTCGGTGTTGTTAACCTTTTCCTTTATAAAAGGGTGACAAATTATTGTGATTTTACCCGCACATGCAAATTTCTCTATTAAAATCAGATCTAAAGTCTCTAGTAGACAATATGTTTGTTCTTCTTCTTTCAAACTGTTTGTCAAGGTATCAAGTTTGGGGACAATTAAGCTCCTAAGCTGACAAATTTTGTCCTTGACTCTCTATTTTTCAGTCACAAGTGTTTTGATTTTTTCATTCAATGTAGTCACTTACACTACATGCACTGAATCTAACATCATCAAGGGGTCATAAGACTTAGATAGTTCACTCAGCTTCTTCTCAGTCTCCTTAATCACTTTGTCAACATCATATATACAACTAATTTAATCAATGCATCCTCTATATATCTTGCTTCCTTTAGAAAATGCATCCTCTACTCCTTGAATTTCCAATCCCAAAGAGTTCTTACCCATGGCAATATCAATGAGGTTAACTGATTGAATATCAATTCTTCATACTCATTTTGTACATTCACCAATGCTAATTATTCTAATGACTAAAAGTTTGAACTAGCAACTTTCAAAAAATGTTCCAACTAACCTGAAGTGGATTCATTTTGGTTCAATGCATAGGTAGGCATTATCTTGCATAAAAAATGGGATGCCAAGGAAAGAAACTTATTTTCTCTCTTGTGTTTCCTTAGAATCTGCTTCCTTGCTCTAGTTTGTTCTATAGTGGCTATGTCCATTAGTTGTAAGATCATCCAATTGAATTGGACTCTAAATCATCTTCATATCCTTTACATCAGTAATGTCTTTTTCAACTGTCATAATATTGTCTCTTTTCTCATTCTTCACAGTGACATCAAAAAATTTCATCTTAGCATCATTAAGACCATTTGTGTCCATTGCCTTATCAGTTTGAACAGTATCTTGATCTTTCTCTTCTTCCTTATCCTTCTCTCCTTCCTTAGGATTTTCAACATCATTAATTACATCATTTATTATTTGATCAATGTCAATAGTTTCAACATTATTTTCCTTATCACCAATCACATAGACATCTACAGTCAAAGTCAAATTGATGTTCTTTGGATTTTCTACATTTTTTGTCAAAGGTTCCACAGTGAAAATAATAGAAATTCATCCAATCTATACATCATGTTCATCCTCTGCCATTTGAGTAGGTGTATCATTTGGTGAATCAAATTTCTCAATAATTGTTTCCTTATCACTCTTCTTTTTAATTATATTGATGTTATTTGCAATGAGTACCTTGGTTAGAATGTTCTTTGTCTCCTCAAATACCTCATCAACCTGTCCCATCATAAGCTTTTTAATTATAGTTTATCTTCTGAGTTCCTTTTTTCCAAGTTAAGAATCCTATAAATTTCTTCAATTGCAAATACAGGACTGAGTTATAGTAACAATTTTTCTCTTATCTCCTTATCCTTTTCCAATCCAGTCAATCTCCTTCCATCAAGAATGTTATAGAGTTCATCAAGTATTTCACTTATGATCTCTATATGTGCTCTACTATACTTATTTAAATGTACTATAACATTTTCAATTTTCTACTTCTCGGCTTCATCATACTTATTGTAATATATTTTTACTTGAAAAAAATCCCATGAACAATCATGTTTTTAATAACATCATCAACAAAATTGAGTGGCTTACCAATATCATTTTTTGCTCTCTTCTTTGTGGGTTCATCCTCAACACTGCTTGCTGCCTTTGCACTTTCTAATCTAAGTGTCTTCACTACAATATCATAATTAGTAGCTTCATCGTTATCTTCTTCATCTGCACCCTTATATACTCTTTTGGTTTTTATCTTCACTCTCTCTTTCTAGCAGGGGTAGTATTGTTCTTATTTTTCACTATTTTTTCTTTTGTTACCATAGGAGTGGAAGATGTAGATTTATTTTGTGAAACGAGATCCTTTTTAACTATAGCAGTTGTGCTTCTAGTTTGCCTTTCCCTTAGTGATTTTGAAAATGAAATGTATACCAGAGGGGTATTAATGTCCACATCAATTGGTTCTTCAGGTGCCTTTTCCTTTTCCTTTTCTTTCTTTGCTGACTTCTTCTTTGCTTCTTCAACTTGTTCCTTAGTAAATGCCATCTTTTCTTCCAGCAATTCTACCTCTTTTTCGATATTTATTTCTCTTCCCAGTCTACATCAATTGGTTCTTTAGGTGCCTTATCCTTTTCCTTTTCTTTCTTTGCTGACTTCTTCTTTGCTTCTTCAACTTGTTCCTTAGTAAATGCCATCTTTTCTTCTAGCAATTCTACCTCTTTTTCGATCTTTATTTCTCTTCCCAGTCTATTGATCTCAAGATGAACTTCAAGGTATTTCTCAAAGTATGTACCGAATCAATTATCTTATTTTTCCAATAAGAAGTTGCTCCTTGTTTTTCCAATAAGATTTTCTTAGCCTTTCCAACCTTGATGTAAACTTCTATTTGGTCCCTAAGACCTTCTAAGGCTCTCATTTCATCTTTGTTGATCTTGCACCCTTCTCAAATTCCTCATCATTTATGGAAACCTTGACTTTCATAGTTTGAGTGATGAAAGTGCTAATTTTATATCAAATAGCCCCATATATCTATAAATCACTTAAGAAATCTAGTAATCACCAACGAAATTTAGTTACTCGCAAGATTCATGATATGAACATTTTTGCTAGCACACGAGCACTCATATTAGACCATTTTGCATCTATTTTGGACTCTTGACTTGAACTCTTGATCTAGTCTTGATTGTACCTAGGATAAAATCTTTATTAATGTATGGAGATATTTATCCTCATAATTAATCCTAATTCCATTATTAATTAAGTGGGTATTATTATTTATCTGATTAATTTATTATTATATATTCTATATTTAAATTTAATAAATCATTAAATTATTTACCTAATTCATTAAATCAATTCATATGTGATTTTTTAAATTCATTAAATCATTAAATTATTTACCTAATTCATTAAATTAATTCATGTCATTTTATTTATTTAATCAATTCCTAATCTACATAAACTCATCCCATCCTTAAACATTACCACTTCATAAACTATCATATTTATCCCTTTTCATCCCCCACTAATCACATTCACAGCAAATGTGGGATAAATATTTACATCTTTATGACATCCTTTTTTTTGGAAGTACAATAATGGGGAAAGCAAGATATTGAGAGGGGGGGTGAATCAGATCTTAAAACTTAACCACTTAAAAAAATTAATCCACATTCATACATATATAAATTTAACCTAACATCAGTTAGTATCCACAACATGAAATATAAATCATAACACAAAATTTTGGTAACCTAAAAACCCAAATAGGTAAAACTGGGGTGGGGATGACACCCACAAAATCTTCACTACTGCAGAAATAAAGTGTGCCTGTTAAGGCTACAAGAGTTTGATTACAAAATGCAATCTACCTGGTTAAAGGTCTATTTGGTTAAGAACTAAAGATCATTATAATCTACCTTGTCAAAGGATTTCAACTTACAGTAAAGTAAGCACTCAACTAAGAGATTTAAAACGGTCTGCTCGAACCACTCTGTTAAGAGATTTCACCTCATACACTTGTTAGAATGTTTCAAGTAGCGATCCTTCGTTATGCACTTAGATGTTGATGACAGATCTTCTCTTTCCAATACCTTCTGTGATCTCACAATCTGACATGTCTTTACTCTGCTTTTCACTGCTCTTTCATTCTACTTGATCTAGGCTTCTTCTCAAAATAACTCACTGCTCATCTTTCATGAACAACAACCCTTCTCTCACACTCAGTATCTCTCACTCTCTTCACCACTATCTTTTAAGGTTAGAAGCAATCTTATATGTCTTTTCAGATCTGGCAGCAAGATCTAGATCAACGATCAAAATCTATTATTTATGCCCCCAAGGCATAGCGATTTTCTGATTGGCTCCATGCCAGGCATAGTATAAAATAATTAAATGCATAATTAACTTAGTAGACAAATATTAAATGTGTACATATGTCATCCCAAATCTCATACAAGTTGGGCTAAACATTTCACATCAAAGTTTGAATCAATCCTGACATGTATGCAAAAATTGTTATGCTTGACACTTAACATCTCTGTCGTTCGACACTTAATATTCTACTCAGCTTGGCATGATGTAACTCGACAACCTAAAACTTGCTCGTCAATGTTGCTTGGCCTTGAATGTTTAGCTCGGCCACAGTGATAACCAACTAAAAATGCCTAAGTAAATGACTAAGTGTTGTGTTATGTATGTGGAGCCTAATCAGACTCAATTTCTTTCGGCGCAGTTTCCCTCCTGACATATCTATATGGCCCCCAAGCTCGGGTCAAGGGGCAGAGCCCCTTGCAGGGTCCTAGGGCAACGCCCCAGGTGGGGTCAAGGGGTAGAGCCCCTGATGGGGTCGAGGGGCAGTGCCATTAATGATATTGTAAAGGGTCGACCATTAATTCTCCATTAGTTGAAGTATTTTTTGCCCTAATTAGGTTAGGTCAAATAGACTTGTGAAAAGGGCTTAGGGTTTCAAGATTTCATTGTATGAGGGATTTTTCATAGCTTCTTGTGACGATATTGAGTTGTAGGTTTGAGATTGTAATCACTGGATAATAATAAAGATTTTGGACTCACTATTGGTGGATGTAGCCCAGGGATTGGGTGAACCACGTTAAATCTCTGTGTCTTCGTGTTCTCTTTCGTGCATTAATATTTGAATTTTTCTGCTTATTATTCTAACAAGTGGTATCAGAGTGAGGTTTTTTCATTCATTCTTTCATCTATTCTTTGAAGCAGGTCTCACAAGTTAGTGGGAGAGTCTCTCGGTTAAGTGGGAGAAATGGAAGACAAGGTTAGGCTGAAGGTTGATAAGTTTAATGGGCAGAACTTCCAGTTATGGAAGATGCAAATGGAGGACTATCTCTATCAGAAGGATCTATGGCGGCCATTAGAGGGAATAGCCAAGAAAGAGGCAGCAATGTCTAAGGAAGATTGGGATATTCTAGATAGAAAGGCACTGGAGAGTATTCATTTATTCCTAGCACAATTGGTGGCATTCAATATTACCAGGGCAACGATAGCTAAAGATCTGATGGAAACCCTAGCAAAGTTGTATGAAAAGCCTTCAGCTTCAAACAATGTATTTCTCATGAAGCGTTTATTTAACATGAAAATGGTAGAAGGTGGATCAGTCACTGATCATTTAAATGAGTTTAATACAGTTACAAGTCAATTAACTTCAGTTAAAATTACCTTTGATGAAGAGG
>MU225562.1:561587-583658 GCA_018584345.1 Thuja plicata | reverse complement strand
ATAAGGATTGACCGGCTTTCATTTCATATCGAGATTGTAATTTCATTATTGTTGTTAATAGAAAATCATTTCTTGCAACATGCTTTTTCAGTCTCTGGCCTATCGGCCGCCCTAGCTTTCTCTTTCTATCTTCTTTCTTGTAGTAGTGTTTGCATGCAGGTTTCTTGGGAAGATTTGACGTTTGTCAAATCTTATACTTTCTATGGTGCAGGGGTGGTTTCAATTTCTTTAGCCTTTGGTTCAGATGTTCCTTCATCGGTCTTCTTCTCTTTTGGAGCAATCAATCCAAAGATTTCCTTCCAAATCCTAGTACTCTTTTGTACTACACTTTCAATATCATTTTTCAAAATAGAATAACCTCTCTGTTTAGTTGTGAATTTATGCTTATACTCTTCAACAAATTTTGCTCTTTATTTCTTAGTCAGCTTAGGAATGACTTCAGCTAATGTGCCTTCTCTGATCTGTCTCTCAGTTGTGAGTGCAAATTCCCATTTTCTAGTTAGAAACTCATATAAATCACTCGGCACATTGTTTCCCATCTCTATAGGAGTTAACTTGAAGTTGCACATCATATCTAGTAGTGCTTCTTAAACTTTGTGCTTATCTTCTAACTTCAATTTCTCATATTTGATCAAGTAAAAACCAGATAACCCTATGAAATTTCTCAAATTATCACATACCTCATTAATATCAGTGGGCCTCTTGAATGGTGTTGTTGGTATGTCGATGGGTTCATCAGTTTTAGTCTTTTCTTCATCACTTTCTGAATCTAGATGTAGTTTCCTTCTAGGTCTCTTTACCAGTAGGCTTGGCACAGCCTTTGTTGCAAATTTTGTCTTTGATCCAGAACTACTCTCTCCAACCTTCTTCTTTGCATATACATTTGTTTGCACTTTTAGAGATGTAACAGTAGATGCCCTTGTCCTTGGATGATTAGCAATGGGAGGGGTAACTTTAGGTTTTTCTTTACTCAACTTGGTTACCTTGGCTATTGTTGGTTTCTTTCCTTTTGCCTTAACATTGATCTCTTCTTTAGATTCACTAACTTCTACTTCTTCTTCTTTAGATACATCTTCTCCTTGTCTAGTAGATATTCCTAGAGGTGCATCCTCTAGCTCCTCATCACTTGGCAATCCAACCATCTTTTTTAGATTTTTCATAATCTTTTTCCTCTTTCTCTCCATGGTTCCTGCCTTAAGATTCATGGATATCTTTACCTTAGCTTCATCATAGTTTACAAAT
Source organism: Thuja plicata (assembly GCA_018584345.1). Lineage (NCBI taxonomy): Eukaryota > Viridiplantae > Streptophyta > Pinopsida > Cupressales > Cupressaceae > Thuja > Thuja plicata. Next base: position 582,416 of record MU225562.1, on the reverse strand, counting down.
CTCTTTTCTTTTGTATCAATCTCCTCTACTAGGAGTGTTGTGATAGTTTTTGATGTTTCAATAATGTTAACTTCATAGGAAAATGGCTCCAACCATGATACCCTAGGTGTCACAGCCTGAATGTATGTGTAATCTGTGTTGACTAGAAAACATATCTCCTCATAATTCTTTTCCACAAGTGAACTAGGGATTCTAGTCCTCAACCTCATTCTCTTTTTGAATTCCACAAAGTAGTTTCCCATAATACTATTGAAATCATTGCCTAATTGTTGAATACATTCACTAATCTGTACAGTAATAGGTCTATCCTTCTTCCAAACAATATTTCCCAGAGTAGGAAATGACTTATGTACATAGAAGAATATGCAAACTAGTAAAGAGCCAAACTTACATGATGAGATTTTAGCTTTTCTGATCGATAGTAAGTTCTTGGCTAGTTGTGTCAATTACAACTTGGCAAGGTTGTATGTGTGATTCTTCTTGACTATCTTCCATGCTTGGTCCACAGCTATGCAAGGAACACTATCCAGTTGGCTCGACTGATAGAACTTGTGTGCAATTAGTCTCACTCCAAAGTCAAGTTCTAAATCTTCAATTGTAGAGATAGTCATACCTCTATTGTTCCAAATAGCTCCAGTGTTAGCTGCTATCTCTTCTTTACTTTGATCTCTCATTGTTCGCTTACCACTGATAACAGGATATCAAGTTACTCGATGAATAATATCTTTAGTGATCCTATTTGGTCCATTGTCCAACCACATATGCATATTATGAACTCAGCTTAGAACAACCTTGATCCATTCATCCTTAAAGTCTGGCAAAAAATCTAGGGCATGAGTTAACCCTTTGTCTGCTAAATGCTTGAATTCATCTTTCATGACTCCATTTTCGCATAACTTGTTGTAGGATTTCCTCAATTTCCTATCACCTACTTCACCAATCTTAACCATGTAACATGATCTAACATCATGGATCATAAGTACTTTTGGTGGGATAGATGAGAGGGCTCTGTTTAGATCACCTAAAATTGCACTTTCGGGAACGGCTCAAAAGTTAGGTGGTGCACATACATCATTCCTTACTAACTTAATTTGTTTCAGCTCCTCCTCCATTCCTTTGACTGGTGCGGAAGAACTTGCAGCCATAATCTCTAAAATTAGGGTTCAAAAATGAAGAACAAGGTACCTCGGCAAGTAACACTTCACACTATTCAACTTAGGGTTGTCGACGACATGCTGACAAGATTTTTGAAACAAACTTTACTAAGATCAATTCTACAACTTCTTTGATCGCTCTGTAAATTCTGAAAATCGCAAGGTAAAATGAAGAATAAACTATTCGTCCTTATGTAGACTCAAAAGGTCAAAGTAGGTAAGCAATAAGTATTCTGTCTGTTAGGTTAGTGCAAGCCAGATGTCATTGGCTGATTAACACAACTTGCATACCACTCAACTTACCATACTCAACCATCACATAACTTACTCGGCCAACCAACTCGACACCCATAGTGTTGTTAACTCTTCTTGGCATTTGTCACGAACATGTCCTGGTGCATCTCAACATATGCAGATATGGAATTTGGCACATTTATATGTTAGGAACTGATGTAAGATTTGAAATTTAAATGCAGTTCCTTACATACCTATATTTCTTAGAGATGGTGTGATCACTTGATCCATTGGATTGGGTGACCTCGGCTTCAGTGTTTTCACTACTACTTGGCTCTATTTTCCTTACCCATGTCTAGTTCATCTATGCTCTTATTTCCTCAACAATAGGAGCAAGAAATGTTTTCCTACACTCTCTCTTAGTGTGACCTATCTTCAAACAACTAAAACAGACTAGGCTTCCATTCATCCAACTCTTAGATTTCCCTCTGAAATGTGTCTTTAAGCAATCTTCAAGTGCATGTCCATATTCTTCACAGTAGTCACAACTCTGCCTTGTGTTATAATCTCAGTTGTAAGTGTTGCCTTTCCTAGATGCTTTTGCTTGTGTCTTTGATGTCCATTGTTGTTTAGCATTGGATCTACAGTCTTGTGCTTTATGACCATGTTTCTAACACTTGTAAGAATAACCATTAAATATTGGTTTGGGAGGTGCATCACTTGCTTCAGCCCAACATTCATGTGCTTTATGTCCAAATTTATTGCAATTAAAATAGTAACCATTTAACTTAGGTTTAGGATTGGACTTACCTTTCTTGCTTCTGAAAATGTTTTCTATATGACCTAGTTTTCCACAGTGGTGACAAATAGGTTTGTTGTGCTTTGTCTTTGCATTCCTCCTTTCACCATTCTTAGATGATTCTCCTTTCTCAGTACATGTTTTTGGTTCAGTGTGACCTAATCCAGAAGAATCTTTTGGTATCCTTGATGCCTCCATCAGATTCTCAAAATGAGTCAAAGCTTCATTAGGTTTATTCAACCTTTCATTCAGTTCTTTCTTAGATCTCAAATCATCTTTCAATTGATTGTTCTTAGATCTCAGATTCATCATTTCCATATCTTTCCTACTAATATCCTAATTTGCAAGTAGTAGTTGATTTGCCATGTCAACATGATTGATTTTCATCATGTGTCCTTTCATCAAGTCTGACAGTTATCACTCTTTTATCTTCTTCTGACATAGCTTTGTCATCTTCAACTTTCTTCTTTTGTTCCACTACTTCACATAGTCTCACTGTCTGCATTTCTTGTTCTCTTTTCAAGTTTCTAACTTCTTCACACAGTACATTGTTCTTTTCCAGTAGATCTGCAATTGTTGCATCACTCTTAGTAGAATCTCCATTCTGAAATAGATTTGTAGTTTCATCTTCTTGGTAATGAGTATCATTCATTTGTTTGGCCAAATCTTTCCCAGCTGTCAATGATTTCTTCAATTCCTGTCTTGCTATCTCAAGTTGATGTAATGCTAGCTGAATCTCGATCTTCTGATTCTCAATGACTTTACCCAACTTGTAAACCTCCATCTCAAGATCTATACTCACAATTTGATTAAAAGCTTTTGTAGGTGAATTGTGCTCTGATACCAATTGTTGGAAGTACAATAATGGGGAAAGCAAGATACTGAGAGGGGGGTGAATCAGATCTTAAAACTTAACCACTTAAAACAATTAATCCACATTCATACACATAAATTTAACCTAACATCAGATAGTATCCACAACATGAAATATAACTCATAACACAGAATCTTGGTAACCCAGAAACCCAAATAGGTAAAACTAGGGTGGGGATGACACCTACAAAATCTTCACTACTACAGCAATAAAGTGTGCCTGTTAAGGCTACAAGAGTTCGATTACAAAATACAATCTACCTGGTTAAAGGTATGTTTGGTTAAGAACTAAAGATCATTACAATCTACCCTATCAAAGGATTTCAATTTATAGTAAAGTAAGCACTCGGCTAAGAGATTTAAAATGGTCTGCTAGAACCACTCTATTAAGATATTTCACCTGATACACTTGTTAGAATGTTTCAAGTAGTGATCCTTTGTTATGCACTCAAATGTTGATAATGGATCTGCTCTTTCCAATACCTTCTGTGTGTATGTGATGAAACCTAACCTGTTGGGAGCACGCTCAGACATGCAAACGTTAGAGATATATATCAAATAACTACATTAAATATGTCTAAAAATATACTATTAAAAATAACAAGAGATCCATCACAACCTCTTATGAGCTAGACAAGTGCACCCAAGCCTTGTTGATTTTCTCTTAGAGAGGTTTGTGGGTGTGCTCTCCCAACACAATATTTAAATCCCACTATTTGATTGAAAATGCAAACTAAGTGATTGAAATGAGTGAAGAACTCAAGAAAGAAGTATTGAAAACTTGTCTCAAGCCTTCACTATGAATGCAAATGTAAGACTATCCTTATGATGAAGATTCAAAAAGCTAAACTAAGATGATATGCATAAGACAATAGAAATAAGTTCATTTGCCATTATCCTAACATGTAATTTCTAGATTCAACTATGAACTAATGAGCATAAAACATAAAATGCACTAAGAAATTCTAGAGCTATACTAGCATGATAACAATGCATAAATGAGAGATAATTTTCTCTTGACAAAGGCCTCTATTTATAGATTTTTTGGAGGAGAGAGAGGGCTTGGATAAGGTGGAGCTCATGTGGCATCCACATAGGTGCCACATGAGGGACACATAAGCCATGCAAGAGGCCCACTTTGCTCACACATGCGTGAGCAACTTTGGATGTGATGGATCAAAGTGTACTTAAAGTACACATGTGAAGGATCTTGTAAGGTGTAAGAGGGTGTAAGAGTTTTGGACCAATGAGACACTTTTGGAAAGTGTAAGAAGGTATCATCATAGGTGTAAGAAACCTTGTTGGCACCAAATAAGGATTATTTGGAAAAGACAATTTTTAGAAATTTTCTCACACGTGTGAGCAAATAATTAGGACTAATTGGTGTAGGAATCAAGAAATTAGCTTAATTAACCTTAGTTAATTAATACATAGGTCTATTTGATGAGAGTGATAGGAGGGTAGGGTAGGATCTAGGTTCAAATTAGCTTAATCTAAATTTTAAAATTTAGATTAATTTGGTTTAGTATAATTTAAGCCATGTGAAGGAATAAATAAATTAAAAATTTATTTAAAGGGAATCAATGAGGGATAATGTATTAAATAAGATTTAATACATTAAAAGGGGGTAATATTTAAATTAAATTCAAATACTAAGGAGAGTGAATCATATTTAATTAAATAGATAGAAGAATATAAAAAATATAATTAATTGAAATTAACTATAATGTTATAGGAATATTAATTAAATTAATATCAGGATGATTTTAGATGTCTATATTTTGCCCCTCTTTGATGCGTCATTGAAAGTGACGTTGCGTCAAAGAAAAGAAAATAAGATGCCCTAGGGAGGTCAAAAAACCTACGGTAGTGAGAGCGGAGGAGGGTGCCCCCTTGAGAAAATAATAGGAAAAAATACAATTTTTTAAAAAAAATTTATCGAAAAGGCAAGAAAAATAGGGAAAGCAGACCAATTGCATGGCGTGTCTAAGAAATATAGATGAAAAACAGAGACCAAAATAGGAAAAGGGGAGACCAACGAAAGAAATAGGTCCTAAGGGGCTATAAATAGTCCACCGGGGCCCATGGACAAGTCACTTTCACTCACAAAGAGCAAAAGAGAGAAGAAGCAGAGAGCAATGGCAGCGCAATGAGAGCGAACATAGCTTGGGGAGCGCGTCCGTTTACACCAGCGACCTACTGATGTGGGACCACCGGTGAGTAGTCGAGCACCGACTTTGTCTTTTATGCATTTAATGTTTTGGGAGGGTAAAAGGGTGTAATAAATGCTCAAAAATAGATGCGCAGCGCAGACGGCGATCGCCTGACTACTGTCTACGCAAACGGTGATCGACAAACTACCGTCCTCACACACGGCCGACAGGCGATCGGCATCTACACAGACAGAGATCAACCGATCTCTTTCTGTGAGGGCACGAGGGAGGACAAATGGCACAGTGGAGACGGTGATGTATGAACACCGCCATCTACGCAGCAAGGAAAGCGACAGCCTAAACCATCATCTCCGCAAATTGACATCTGCGGAGATCCACCAGCTCCATAGACTGGCGACTGTGAAAGTCTGCCATTTGCGAGGGTCACCCACCGTCTATGCGAATTGACCCAAAAATAGAAGAAAAGAGAGGAAGAAGAGAAAAGATAAGGGTTTAGGAGCATTTTTTGATGCCCCAGACGGGCCTGGGACATTTTTTGATGCCCCAACATGCTATCTGATTACTGACATTTGCTTGCTGACTGCAGGAAGAGACTATTATGTTCCAGGCCAGGGAGTGCTATCTAGTGACCATGGAGCTGGAGCAGCACCTGACAACGGCAGAGTGGGGACAGGTGACTCTATGTGGACTAGAGCATGTGTGGCATTGGTCGCATCTTCGATCACATAATGCGCTCATGTCTGCACTAATAGAGAGATGGCATAGTACCACCTCGAGCTTCCACTTCCCTATAGGGGAAGAGACTATCACCCTCCATGATGTATGGAGGATCTACAGAGTGCCCATTCGGGGGCTCATACTAGAGTACTGCATGGATGGGTCAAAGCCATATATGGAGATGGCCCTGAGACGGAGGTTTGCAAATCTGTCGATTACACGATAGTGAATGTCCTGGACAGGAGCTATGACCATGGAGCCACGGCCACGGTGACTGGTGTTATATCTAGCGAGGTTGATAGGGGGACGTCTCATGCCTGATCATGCAGGCAAGGGGTTCCCCATAGGCTGGGCACAAGTTCTAAGTAGCATGGTAGAGGACAACGACCAGTACTGCTGGGGATACGTCATCCTTGGCCAGTTATATTATGATCTCCATATGTGCGCCTACCGCAAGGGTAGGGCACTAAGTCCTGGATATATGCTTTTATTAGTATGGGCATGGGAGCATATTGCGGTCACACTACTGATTAGACATTAGGAGACCCAGGCGGCATATGTGCCCTTTGTTTGTAGGTGCAGGCCACCAATTAGTTATGAGGCCACAAATTCTGTTGGATACTAGCATAGGAGACTAGATGAGATGGAGGCGATACTGTGGGCACCCTATGCAGGATGTGAGGCCTAGGGTCATGAGATCCCATAGCAGGACGGGTATGCTGAGGATGAGTTCTATGACTCATACTACATGAGGTTTGTGCAGACTGACTATTGGCTATTTGGGAGGACCGCATATATGATATCGAGATACATGTCATCCAGGGTACGGAGGCAGATGGGTCAAGTGTAGGAGGTAGTACCAGACAGGTTTCCTCATCTGTTGGTTACCCGAGAGGTGGGGAGTGTGTGGGGAATAGGTGTAGATCCTCAGATAGCATGAGCATCATTCATGGGCATGAATGAGGTCCCCTGGATCAGGGTTCGAGAGTCGCTACAGGATGCAGGTGAGTTCCTACATATGCACAATGGTGGGCTGCTCACAGACCCATGAGACTGACAGTGCCTGGAGTCATTCAGGAGGATGAGCAGCCAAGGGCCAGAGGAGACAGAGGAGGACATGGGGATGACAATGACGAGGGAGGAGATGGAGGGCCAGAGGGAGGAGATTCCAGCCTAGGGTGGCAGTACCAAGGCAAAGTGGACAGGTCCAGATACCGGTAGGAGGCAGCTACCTATCATGCCCAATGTACAGGTATAGGGGTAGGATCCGCAGGGGCCACCACAAGGGCCACCACAGGTACCACAGGGACCTCCACAAGGACAGGGACCACCAGGGGGCTACATAGCCCAGGAGACACATGACACAGTTGTAGCAGAGCGAGATATCTTGCGGACTGAGCTGGGGAGAGTACAAGGACTATTGGCGACATCTCAAGCGACGGAGGTGAGCGCACAGGCTGAGATACTGCGATTACAGGGATTATTAGCCATATCATAGGCTATAGCTAGCAGCCTTCAGATAGAGGTGACCCGTGTACAAAGGGAGTTGTCAGCAAAGACAGCTCAAGGGGATAGTGCTCAGTGGGCACTTGACATTTTACAGGCTCAGGTGTATAGCGGGGAGTTCGCCATTATTAAGGATTTTGGAGACCGAGAGGAGGAGCTAGTAGCCATGTCAGCATAGATAGCGACTCTAATAGCAGAGCAAGATTTAGCATGGAGATGTGTCGAGGATTATAGGGCAGACTGCAATATAGCGCATCTTGCAGGCAGTGCAGCAGGGTTAGGTCAAATGATGGTCGATGCTATGGCAGCCCAGAGAGAGGCGGGATGGAGAGACCGCATATTATATGGGGCTTTACCATGGAGCAGTGCCAGAAGGGGCATGATAGCCTGCATATTCTGAGAGAGCAGAGTCAGAGAGCACTGGCCGGGCATCACAGGGATCAGTGGGGTTACTGCCACATCCCAACAGTGGAGCAGGACCATCTCGGCCACCACCATGATGCTTCTCAGACTTTTTGGATACACAATTTTTACACATTTTTGACACATGATGTATGATATGACACTTTTTGATATATATATATATATATATATATATATATATATATATATATATATATATGGACATTTTTTTGGACTATGGGACTCTGATTTATGGACCTTTGTGATGTTATATGCTTATATGATGTGATGTTTATGCAGGATGTATGAATGCACTTCTGATGTTATATTTACAGTATATGATGTTTATGACTGAGATGTAGGATGGGATAAATATATGTATGATGATACTGATGGATTTGTGATGCAGGGATGAGATGCAGATATATATGTATGGATAGATGTGATGTGGTGTGTTAATGCTTATATTTTATCATGTATGGATCTAATGTAATGATGTATAAATGTATTTATGATGCTTTATGAAATGAATCTAGAATAAATGAGCCCTAAAAAATGTTATGGATTTTATTAATGCAACTAATGGAATGCAATATAATTAAATGCAAATGGTACTATATGATGATTATGAATGTGTAATGCTAATGGAGTAATAATGCAACTATAAATGAGTTAAATGAACAATGTTAATAATACATAATGAACTAAATGGTTAATGCAATTAATTTAATTTAATGTACCAAAATGAACACTGCAACTAAATGATGCAATGAATAATGACTAATGATTAATGAAGGAAATGAATAATGCAATGGATAATGACTAATGATTAATGAATGAAATGAATAATGCAATGGATAATGACTAATGATTAATGAATGAAATGAATGCAATATGAGACAAATGAATAATGTATAATGACTAATGATTAATGCAATGGATAATGACTAATGATTAATAATGAAATGATCAATGCAATGGATGCAATATGAGACAAATTAATGTACAATGACTAATGATGAATGGATAATGACTAAATGAGGACATTGTTTTTGTGTGTATCACAATAAGTCTGATAAAATCACGTAGGTGACTGGATAGGGGAATAAATAGAAACTTTTGCCAAGAGCAAAATCATAATACAATATTACCTAACTATAGTGAAAAGACTAACTACATGATAATTGTGGGATTAATACCGTGTTAATGTTGGAGAGCACACCCTAGTTTGACATTGCAACAGGAGGTATGCACCATGTGCTAGAAAAGACAAGTGACATGGTTCCTTTGCATGGACTAGAATCTCAGACAAATGGGTTGTTAGGAACAAGAATGTGAGATATCAGGTATGATGAGAGCTATGAAATTTTACTCATGAGGAGACGCAGTACATCCAGATCTTTTGAGGGATTTGAGATGCATGAATCCTGCCCCTAGTGAGGCATACATAGTCATAACTGAAATATCAAAACATAAATGCATTAAAAAACTATGACAAGAAGATCATACCACAAATGACACATATTTCACTAGATACTCACCATAACGAACCAAGATATAAAAGATCGAGGCAGTCGTGATAAGGACATAGTAAAACACAAGATAAAATCAACAAAAAGGTATCCTGACCAAGTGGTCATTCAGTCCAAAAGTTCTTTCCATGAACAATTTTGATGTGAGGATTGATAGAATGGCTGACACCGAAAGGATGCATCCTGATGGGCCAAAGATTGATTGATAGGAAATGGAAATTCGCTGGCAATTACTTAGGAAAGTCAATCTGTCTGTTGATTTGATGTAAAATGTTTGTGATCACTGTGTCTAGAACAAAGCTCACTGGTTGATTTGGTAAGCTCAGTCATGCGGGAATCATTATTGCGGAAGCAGAAAGATGATCAAAGAACTTCCTGCACAAATATGGGTAGTGACACTTATTATGAAAGGCGATGCAAGCTGTATAGACAAATGGTGGAAACTGATGGTGGATTTGACTATGCATGGTGCCTAAAACAGGTTTTCACCATGGTACTTATCCATTGTGCCACTGAAGTGGTTTTCACAGATGGATGAATTTTATTTCTCTTTCTCTTTTGATTTTTTTTTTTTAAGCTTTTCTTTTTATATGCTTTTTGATTTTTTGATTTTTTTGCTTTTTTCTTTTTTGAATGTTTTTGGATTTTCTTCTTTTCTGATTTTTTGGATTTTTGAAAAATTTCTACTGTACAACGGACTATGGACTGATCAAGCATAGAAGTGCTTGAGATGTACAATATTTACAGAATTAGGGAGTGGATCTCCCTCTAGGGATGCAATCTAATAGGCGCCTTAACCATATTTTGTGGTAATAATGAAGGGACCCAACCAATTAGGTTCAAACTTCCCTTTCTTCTCACGGTTTTGGAGGTTCTTCATATTATGCTGCAGGACAAGATCACCAACCTAAAACTGACGAGGTTTGATCCTTTTGTTGAACTAAAGGTGAAGGTGATTTTGATACACATAGAGGTGGTCTAGGGCATTGAGGCATCTCTCATTGAGGAGTTCCAGCTCTTGCAAGCGGGAAACTCTATATTCTTCTTCGGACAACAGATTCTTGAGAGAGATTCTAAGAGAAGGGAGCTCAATTTCAATGGGTAGAATAGCCTCAGTACCATAAACAAGGGCAAAGGGAGTGGCTCCCGTAGGGGTTCAAATGGAGGTGTGGTAAGCCCAAAGGGTAGGGTTGAGGTGAAGGTGCCAATCACGGTCAGCTTCATCGATTATTTTCTTGAGGATTCTGAGGATGGTTTTATTCATAGCCTTAGCTTGACCATTGCTTTGTGGAAAGTACCTGGAAGAGGTATGGTGGGTAATGTTGAAATTCCTACATAGCTCTATGACATCCTTGTTTTTGAAAGGTCCTCCATTATCAGTAATAATGTCCTAAGGAATGCCATAGCGATAGATAAGATAGTTCAAAATAAACTTCGAAATCTATTTTCCAATAGTGTAGGTGAGAGGAACAGCTTCAACCCACTTGGTAAAGTACTTCGTAGCAGCCAGGATGTATTTATGGCCATTGGATGAATTAGGGAAAATCTGGCCAATGAGGTCGAGACCCCAGTGTGAAAAGGGCCAAGGGGTGATGGTGGGGTGGAGTGATTGGGAGGGAGCGTGTATCAAATCACCATGCTACTGAAAAGGTACAGACTTCTTCACATAATTGTAGGCATCTTGCTCCATAGTAGGCCAGTAATATCCAGTGCATAACAACTTTTTTGCCAAAGTGAGTCCACTAGAGTGGGCCCCACAGATTCCTTGATGTACCTCCTCCAGGGATGTTTGTGCTTCATCAAAATTTAGACATCTTAAAAGAGTTCCATCAAAATGCTTTCGGAAGAGGGTATCAGCGAGGATTATGTATTGGGAAGTGTGGCGAATGAAGGTTTTACGTTGATTAGGGGTTAAAGTAAGTGGGGTATGTCCATCACGTAGGTATGAATACACTTCTTGGTACCATGGGGAATTGGGATCAGCAATTTCACACACCATTTCAGAATTTGGCTTGTCATAGGCAAGGACTGTAAGATTCTCAACAAGAAACTCACATCGTGCACTGTGTTCTGGCATAGTGATTAAGGACCCAATTGTTGCCATGGCATTTGTTGCTTTGTTGTTTGTGCAAGGGATTTGTTGGAAGGTTAGTTCAGTGAAATGCATCTTGAGATCTTCAACTGTCAGGCAATAGGGAAGCAACTTGTCATCCTTCATTTGAAATTCATCCATAACTTGTTTGATAACCAATTGTGAATCACCAAGCACCAATAGAGTGAGAATTTTCCATTGTATGGCCTGTCGAAGTCCAAGTACAAGGGCTTCATATTTTGCAATATTATTGGTACAAGGAAACTATAATTTGAAAGATTTAGGGATAAGATCCCCTTTTGGTGTAACAATCAAGATTCCTGCCCCCGATCCTTTCTGAGTGAAGGATCCATCAAAATAAAGCTTCCATGGTGGACTCAGGATAAGATTTAGGACTGATTCATCTAGAAAATCTGTGATCAGAGGATGTTTACCATCAAGAGGTGCTTCAACTAACTGATCTACAATCACTTGTTCTTTGATGGCCTTTCGATCCACATAAACAATGTCAAACTCACTAAGGATCATGACCTATTTTGTTGTACGACTAGTAAGAGCAGCACGTGCCAAGAGATACTTGAGTGGATCAATTTTAGCAACAAGATGAATCTTATGATTAAGCATATAATGTTGTAGCTTCTGTGTATAGAAAAAAATGGCCAAACATGCCTTCTCAATTAGGGAATAATTCAACTCATAGCCAATAAGAGTTTTGCTGAGATAGTAGATTGCTCGCTTTTTGCTGGTGTCATCTAATTGTGCTAGGAGGGCTCCCAATGCGACCTCTGTAACAGATATGTACAAAATCAGAGGGTGACCAGCAACAGGTGGTACCAACATGGGTGGATTAGCCAGATAGCCTTTTAGTTTCTCAAATGCATTTTGACACAAGCAATCACACTGAAACTTGATATTCTTGTGCAGAAGATGAGAGAACGGATGCACCTTGTCAGCCGGTTGTGACATGAATCTTTTGATTGATTGCAATTTGCCTTGTAAACTGCATAATTGCTTTAATGTTTTGGGTGGTGACATCTCTAAGATTGCTTTTACTTTCTTTGGATCAACTTCTATTCCGCGCTGTGACACAATGTATCCCAATAGCTTACCGGATTGTACTCCAAAGACACACTTTTTGGGATTCAGTCTAAGCTTATATTTCTCTAATCACTCAAAGATGGTAGTAAGGATAGGAATATGTGATTCCCTTGTTTTTGACTAGCCTAAAAGATCATCCACATAATCTTCCATGATGACATGCAAAAGGTCATGGAAGATGGTAGTCATTGCTCGTTGATAAGTGGCTCTGGCATTTCTAAGACCAAAAGGAATCACCTGATAACAGAAGGTGCCCCAAGGCATTGTGAATGTGGTTTTGTGTTGGTCTTCTGGTGCTATCTTGATCTAATTATAACCTGAGAATCCATCCATAAGTGACAACATTTCATGTCCTACTGTCAAATCCACTATAATGTCAATATTAGGGAGTGGAAAATCATCCTTGGGACATGCAAGGTTTAGGTCTCTGAAATTAGTGTAGATGTGAATTCCCCCAATAGGCTTACCTACTGGTACAATATTAGAAACCCATTCAGGATAATCAATTAGTCTGATTACTTCAGCGTCCAACATCTTCTGAAGCTCTACTTTGACTACCAATGCAACTTGAGGATGCATCTTGCAAAGCTTCAATTTAACAGGTTTTACACTTGGATCTACAGCAAGGTGATGCATGAAAAGATCTATATCGAGCCTGGGCATGTCTTTGTAGGTCTAGGCAAATTTGATTTTGTGCTTATGTAAGAATTCTGTCATGTCTTTCTTTTCTTGATCGCTGAGAGAAACTGCAATGTAAGTGATGTGTGGATCTTCTTCTGTGCCTAAGTTGATTGGGATAGTATCTTCAATGATCATAGAGGACACTTCTGTTTATGATGATATAAACAGCAAGTCAGCCTCTCCCTCCCCTAGCACCTCAGAAAGGTTTTCACTAGAGGAAGTGTCCTTTATTTTGTCTTTTTCTTCATCCTTAGGTTCCTACAAGAGGTTTTCACAAGAGGATGTATTTTCATTTTTTTTATTTTTATTTTTGTGACTGATAGAGTTGGCTTGGCTACCGAAGTAGGCTTGTTCACTATAGTTTATATGATGTTCGTATTATCAAAGATTTTTAAGTCCAAAGAGGGCTAAAACTGCCTCATTCGAATCACATTTGTCCAAAGCTAGTGGTGAGTCTTGCTGATCCCAGTAAATTAATTTAGGGTTTGTGAGGGGTAGATGAGGGGATGAAAGGTCAGCTTGGGTGATAGTGAAGACATGATGATTTTCATTTAGGTCATCTTCAAAATATTGGAAAGGAATTTTAAAGAACTCTTCCTCAGTGTCTAAACCTGAGGCAGCTAAACAATAATCCTTAGCGAAGTTAGTCTTAGTCTCTACAGAACCCAATCCATGTCCTTTAGGATAGCCATTAGATGTTATGATCTTCTTTTTTCTTGTTTCATTAGCTCCAAGACCAGTACCATGATATAACATGTTTTCGACAATGGGAGTAACTTTAGGATACTTTCCTTTGGGGAAAGTTACAGGTCATTCTTCTTCATCATTATAGAGCCAATCAAGGACACTATACTCCATGTGTTCATCTGATAAGGACCCCCAATGTTCAAAAATAGTTGACTTGCAGTGCATAAGTGCTTTATCTTTGGAGAGGGGTAATGGTGATGGTCTTCCATGAGACTTTGGAGACAAGGGGAGTTGCCCAATACATAAAGCACTTTCAAATTTATACTATCCCATGCCTTGATCTGTGAATGTGGCCTTTTCTTCAGATGAGGAGGGTTTGTCTTCAGTAGCTTTTTCCTTAGTAACTTTGTCTTCAGTAGCTTTTCCCTTTCCTTTAGATTGCTCAGTTGGTGTTTCTGATGTCTTTTATGAAACAGGGGTTTCTTGATTGAAATGTTGGCCAAACTCATTCAATGGATAGTAATTAGCTTGTTTGCCTTCCAATATTTTACAATATTGAAAGGGCTCAGGATCTCCAGGAATTGTGATTTCTCTACCGTGATATGGGAACTTTAGACATTGATGATAGGTAAAGGGTACACCTTTGATAGTGTGTATCCATGGACGTCCTAGCAAGATGTTATAAGGCAGATCTAGATCTAGTACATGGCAAACAGTTTCAATCAAGGCCAAGCCCACTTGTAAGGGTAATGTGATCAAACCCTTGCTTTCTCGTTCTCGATCATCATAGGCTTTTATTGTAATTCTCTTGTCTACATCAATGAGGTCCTCAGAAAGACCAATGTTACAAATCATTTTCAATGTGCACAAATTTAGGCCAGATCCACCATCTATGAGGACTCATTTTACTCTTGTGGAGCGGATTTTTCCTTCTATATGGAGGGACTTATTATGATGAGGATCAGGACCACTAAAGTCCTTATCAGTGAAAACTAGATGTTCTTACGTGGCTAGGTTCCCTATAATCATGGCTTTAAATTGTGCAGCGTTGAATTTTTTAGGGACACGGGATTCATTTAGAGATTTATCAAGGACTTCTCTGTGAATTGGTGAAGTGGTCAAGAGCTCTAGGATAGATATATGTGCAGGTGTCTTTCATAATTTGGCCAACAAGTCAAAGTGCGAAGCAGGTTGAGCGGCAGTAGATGGTGCGGCTTGCGGATTTGCAGATGTAGAAGGTTTATCAGTTGCTTGAACAGTGACTCTAGATCTACACGTAGTAGCATTAAAATCAGAAGCTTTGAGAAATATGGTATTAACATGTGTGTCAGCTTCTTTAATGCGGCCACAAAGAGAGTCAAACCCAAAGATATCATTTTCACTTAAACTCCCACATGTTCGATCATGGCGTGTAATAGTATTGGTAGAATAGTCATATGGGATTGTGTTTGATGCATTGTTTTGATTATGAGGTGGGAAAGGTTGATTATAGACTTTGAGTTTCGCATTAGATGAGGATGCATTCTGACCTTCAACTTCAATTTTCCCATCCTCTATGAGGTCTTGCACAAAGTCTCTAAGCTTCATGCATTTCTTGGTATCATGCCCCTTAATGCGATGATAATCACAATACTCAGTATCCCTATACCAAACGTGTTTAGGTTGATTCTCATCAAAAGGGTGAGTATTTGGGTAAACTATCATTCCTTGGTCTGCAATTTGTTTGAAGATCACATCTAAAGGCTCTACTAAAGTTGTGAATTGTCATCATTGTCGATTATCATTGTTGGTGTTGTTGTTATTATTATTGTTGTAGTTTTTGTGAGGGAACAAGAATGATTGATTGCACGGTTGTTGATTATTGTTCTGATTATTCTAATTATGATTGTTGTTCTGATTCTGATTGTTCTGATTATGCTAATTCTGATTCTGACTTTGGTTGTTGTTGCGATACTAATTTTGATTCTGATTGTTATTACGATTGTTTTGATTGGTATTTTTGGATGCTTGAACATTTTGAACATGCTTGGCATCATTCACTCCATCATTGACAACTCCTTTGTTCTTACTCCAGAATTCTGGTTTATCATTATTGGAAGGAGTATAATGTTTGATGCTACCTCTTTGAAAAAGGCCATCTTCAATGTCTTTTCCCTTCTTGACAAGGGATTCAAAGGTGTCAAGTGAAGCCATTTTCATTTGGAAGGACATCTCAGAGATTAAATTCTTTGTGAAGATGTCGATCAAGAAACTATCAGGTATTTTCCATGGCATGTGATTTGCAATATGTCTCCATCATTGTAAGAAAATAGCAAAGGTTTCTCCATTCTTTTGTTTAGTATTGCACAAATCGCTGAGTGTTGCTTGATGCTCAATGTTATATGAATATTTTTCAACAAACTTCTCTACAAGGTCAGAGAAGGTAGATATTGTCCCATAAGGAAGGGCCATGAACCATTCCAAGGCTGCACCTCCAAGACTCCTAGTAAAAATTCTTTTTAAATAATTCTCGTTATAGGCGACCTCCTGACATGCAATGTAAAATTCTTGGAGATGTTGTAGGGGACATGTTTCTCCTTTGTATTTCTTGAATTTGGGAATCTCAAAGTTTGGTGGGAATGGTTGCATTATGATAGATTTGTCAAATGGATAGGGACAAATCTCTTCAAAAGAAAACTCCTTCTTGCCCCCATTTTGTAAACCGTGCACAATACGCTTGAGCTCATTGAATTGTTGGGTGAAGTCTGGGGCATTCTGTGTGAAAAATGGGGGTATATAACCTCTGCCTCCTCCAAATTGTGCAGCTGAAAATCTTGTGGAGGTCATACCAATGGTAGGAGGAGGTATATATTGATAGGCTTGCGTTGTATTGTTTGCAGATGTTTTTTCCCCCATTGTTTGAAACAAAGATGAAGACAAAGGCATAGAAACTTGTCCTATGTTGTTGACATTAGCACTTGCTCCTTGATTCATTTTCATTTGAGTGCTATTATGTGTAGTATTGTTTGGCAAAGCACTTATTTTTTGTTGGATTTGTTCAGGTGTTAAATGGGGTATTGATGTGGTTGTTGATATAGGTGTTGATATTGGTATTGATGTGGGAGGTTCGTTAACAGTTCCTTTACCAGTGTCACATGATGATGTAGCATTTGAAGTAGAAGCCATGGCTACAGTAGCGGCAGTAGTGACTTTAGTGACATTTCTAGTAAGGAGTGTTTCATTAAAGTCAACAGGAACTGTGACACCATTATGAATACGATTTAAGAATATCTCATCACTGTTATGCAAAATGGCCTTCTCAACCATTTCCAAATTATATGGGTCTCTAAGGAAGTCAATCACTTGGGTGGGTCTTTCTTCTTGGTCCACTAATTCTGTTTCTTCAGCCACTTCTTCAGCTCGTACCCCACTTCCATGAAAGTATTATGTCGCAAATGGGTTCTCCTCATGATTAACAGTGTTGAATGTTGTTCACCTCATGTTTCTAGCTTGGGATCAAGGGACAACCATACAATGGTAGAAGAATAAAAGACAAGGAGATGTAAGAGATGAAATGGAGAAAAGATCTTTGATCTAATTTGATTGGATTTGATTGATTGATTAGATAATTGATTTAAAGGTTTTGGAACAAAACCTAAGCGTGTTAAACCTTATGATGATACAAACACAAAAGGATTTAAAGCAATACCTGTTCTACTTGAAGATGGATTTGTGATCTCAAGAAAAATAGGATATCACTAAGGGATTTAAATTACTTGAGACGGACTGATGGTCTACAAGCAATATTGTGTTTGTTTGAGGATGAAGGTTTATGATACTTTGATTAAGGTCTTTCAACCAAAAGATTTGATTTGATTTTGATCTAATGCTCCAAAGAAATAAAGAATGATGATGGAAGAAATGGAAGAATGATCCAGAAGTAAGGTGTTACCTAATCGTATTGTTTGATGGCGACAAAAGCACTATTGATTGAAAACTTGGCCATGAAATTGCAAACTTTGTTGTTGTAGAGGCTTTTGTCAAGTTTCTCGCGATGTTCAACCTCTTGTTTGATAGATGTTGCAATGTGTTGGTATTCCTTGGATTTACGGGTGATTTCCTTTTGCTCTCTAAGAACTAGAGACGTAGGAAGTTTAACCTTCTTATGCTTCTTAAAACTGGTCATGTCATGGAAAATCTAATTTTAGCCGAATGAATGAATGATCTAGGACAAATGGTTCTAGGGTCCTATAGAAGGTCAAATTTTTATTATCCTGGCCAATTTTGAAGCTCACTATTTTGAAGCAGAGATGGCACTCTCAGATGTAGCTGACGATCTTCGCAGACGGTGATCTGCACAGACGGTAATCTGTGCAGATGGCAGATCCAGAGCAGAGACGACCGACTGTGACTAAGGCAGTGTGTTGAAATTCTGGGCAGATTTTTTATTTTCAGTTTGATTTTGGGCAAATTGTTCAATGGCAAGAACTAATTCTTAGAACAAGCAAACCAAAAAATAACAGACACACATCTCAAAACAATCCAACAAGGGACAAAGCAACCTTGATGGATACCAGCAAATGTGACATTAGGGGATCTTGCTTCAACTTTGTAATATTTCATTTGTGTGTATTCGAGTAACTCTTTCAAGCCACTTATGTTTTTACTGGGTCTAGCACAATGAAGACAGTTCAAACAGTAGCTACCTTAGGAATTTGGCTTCACATGAAATATTATAGGTCCATTGCTTGGTAGTCCTTTAGCTCACACAGCATGTCACCCCCGGAAGGGCGCCTGTGTTTTTGCCTTTTGCCAAGTATTATTGTCGTGCTACGAAGATCTCTTTCACAGCACAATACCCTGGGACAGGTATGATGGGAATCTTGGGGGAGAATATTCCCTCCCCTTGCACTATAATAAGTCACCGTTTGGAGGTGAATTGGGTAGGCTACTAATTTATAGTTGCTAGCAAGGTTTCGTGGCGTCCCCGCAATTAGTTTGTACGACGTGAGACACTTAAGTCTCTAGTTCAACCATGCCAGTATGCTGAGGATATTCACTCAATATGGACTACCATTGAACATGACCCGCCTGAGCTTGAAGGGATAAAGAGGACCTTTGGGTCATACTTTATTTCTATACCGGTCAAAGGGATTACCGGTTTGAGGTTGTCCTCTAAAGGGGAAGCGCTCCCTCTAGACAGGCCTCTCTAGAAGCTTGATTAAACTAAGCTTTCTCTTCACCCAAGATCTATGAAGGCGAGGGGAGAGGATACGGCTATAGTTTAATCATAGCGTCACATATTTTAAGGGATCCAATCTAATGACAAAAAATCTTGAAAGAAGTGTTGAAAAACACTTCTTCAAACACACCAAAAAGAGTTCATTTTTCAAATTGAACCTAATTAGAGAAACTAAGTGTTTTCTACCTAAGCAAAAGACACAATAGTATGATTAAGCATGCAAGTTCAATTTGTTTCCCACACAGAAAGAAGGAAAGCTTGTAAGGGTGTGTTAATTTACTTCAAGTCACTCAAGAGTTATGAAGTTCATTCCCTTAAAAATTTAAGATTGGGTAAGGTTCATTTTAAGCAACATTCATTCCAAGACAAATGGTTAAGCATACAAGTTCATTTAGATAATCCTTTAAAAATCATTTATGGAACCTGCATGAAACTGGTTAGTAGTTTGAAACTTGAGATTTGTCAAGAACACAAAACCCAGGAAAAATTCGCAGACGGTGAATCATCGCAGACGGTTATCTGCGCAGATGGCAATCTGTGGAAACGGTGACAGACCTGCATAGACAAAAAAAGATAGAGAGTCAGATTTTATTAAAAAGAAACAGACTTATTAAAACTGAAAAATAACATTTCATCAAATCATCCAGCATTTAACCCTTTAAAAAGTTTGTTACTGTCAGAAACCAGAGAGTTAAAAATGCTGCAAATTGACAAAAAAAAGTTTTAAACTACAATTTTTTTAAGTTGTTTTGCACAGGTGGTGATGGTAAAGTATCTGCGCAGATGACTGAGAAGCGGAGATGGCAGTCTGCGGAAATAGTGACTCCAGAGCGGAAACAGGTTTGCGTAAGAATTTTCCAAACTGTGAAAAATCTGCAAGAAACGTTAGAAAACAAGGGACATGGGTCCCACTGGGTGTGCCAAAATGTATGTGATACAACCTAACCTGTTGGGAGCACGCTCAGACATGCAAACGTTAGAGATATATATCCAATAACTATATTAAACATGTCTAAAAGCATACTATTAAAAACAACAAGAGATCCATCACAAGCTCTGATGAACCAAACAAGTGCACCCAAACCTTGTTGATTTTCTCTTAGAGAGGTTTGTGGGTGTGCTCTCCCAACACAATATTTAAATCCCACTATTTGATTGAAAATGCAAACTAAGTGATTGAAATGAGTGAAGAACTCAAGAAACAAGTATTGAAAACTTGTCTCAAGCCTTCACCATGAATGCAAATGTAAGACTATACTTATGATGAAGATTCAAAAAGCTAAACTAAGATGATATGCATAAGACAATATAAATAAGTTCATTGGCCATTATCCTAACATGTAATTTCTAGATTCAACTATGAACTAATGAGCATAAAACATAAAATGCACTAAGAAATTCTAGAGCTATACTAGCATGATAACAATGCACAAATGAGAGATGATTTGCTCTTGACAAAGGCCTCTATTTGTAGATTTTTTGAAGAGAGAGGGCTTGGATGAGGTGGAGCTCATGTGGAATCCACATAGGTTCCACATGAGGGACACATAAGCCATGCAAGAGGCCCACTTTTCTCACACATGTGTGAGCAACTTTGGATGTGATAGGTCAAAGTGTACTTAAAGTACACATGTGAAGGATCTTGTAAGAAGGTGTAAG
>MU225562.1:531501-561537 GCA_018584345.1 Thuja plicata | reverse complement strand
CATGTGAAGGATCTTGTAAGAAGGTGTAAGAGTTTTGGACCAATGAGACACTTTTGGAAAGTGTAAGAAGGTGTCATCATAGGTGTAAGAAACCTTGTTGGCACCAAATAAGGATTATTTGGAAAAGACAATTTTTGGAAATTTTCTCACACATGTGTGAGCAAATAATTAGGACTAATTAGTGTTGGAATCAAGAAATTAGCTTAATTAACCTTAGTTAATTAATTGATAGGTCTATTTTATGAGAGTGATAGGAGGGTAGGGTAGGATCTAGGTTCAAATTAGCTTAATCTAAATTTTAAAATTTAGATTAATTTGGTTTAGTAGAATTTAAGCCATGTGAAGGAATAAATAAATTAAAAATTTATTTAAAGGGAATCGATGAGGGATAATGTATTAAATAAGATTTAATACATTAAAAGGGGGTAATATTTAAATTAAATTCAAATACTAAGGAGAGTGAATCATATTTAATTAAATAAATTTAATTAAATAGATAGAAGAATATAACAAATATAATTAATTGAAATTAACTATAATTTTATGGGAATATTAATTAAATTAATATAAGGATGATTTTAGACGTCTACACTGTGATCTCACAATCTGATATGTCTTTACTCTGCTTTTCACTGCTCTGTCCTTCTGCTTTATCTAGGCTTCTTCTCAAAATAACTCACTGTTCATCTTTCATGAACAACAACCCTTCTCTCACACTCAGTATCTCTCACTCTCTTCACCACTATCTTTTAGGGTTAGAAGCAATCTTATATGTCTTTTCAGATCTGGCAGTGAGATCTAGATCAATGATCAAGATCTATTATTTATGCCCCCAAGGCATTCTGATTTTTTGATTGGCTCCATGCCATGCATAGTATAAAACAATTAAATGTGTAATTAACTCAGTAGACAAATATTAAATGTGTACATATGTCAGCCCAAATCACATACAAGTCAGCCTAAACATTTCACATCAAAGTTTAAATCAATCTTGACATGTATGCAAAAACTGTTCTGCTCGGCACTTAACATCTCTGTGGCTCAGCACTTAATATTCTACTCAACTCAGCA
The DNA here is from genome assembly GCA_018584345.1 of Thuja plicata. Taxonomy (NCBI): domain Eukaryota; kingdom Viridiplantae; phylum Streptophyta; class Pinopsida; order Cupressales; family Cupressaceae; genus Thuja; species Thuja plicata. Next base: position 560,466 of record MU225562.1, on the reverse strand, counting down.
TGATGTAACCTGGAAACCTAAAACTTTCTCGGCAATGTTGCTCAGCCTTGAATGTTTAGTTCGGCCACAGTGATAACCAACTAAAACTGCCTAAGTAAATGACTAAGTGTTGGTTACTAATCATCAACAAAACCTAGGGATTAACACTTTTATCCCACATTTGTCCCTACATCTTAATCACCCACTAGGATACTTATAAATAAAATATCCCCCTCTCATTATGTCTCTCTCACTTGTTTCATTCATATAATTCATACTATTGTGAAGGTTTCATACTTAGTTTGGTTTTTTCAATCTCTGTTCTCCATAACTTCTTATGCATTGTATTTTTGAGAGCACCAAAATGTTATTTAATATTTGTTATGTATTTTTGTTCATGGGAAGAACTCCATTCATATGATGCTCAAGGAATAAATTAAATCTTCATGGTGACCCCACAATAGTGGGTTACACTTTTTCAAAGGAAGAAATTCCTTCTTTTTGGCCAAATAATCAAAATTAGAGGTTTCGATCAGAAGTCACTTTTGATCGAAAGCCCTTTTTACTTCTAATCAGAAGTCCTCTAATAGTCAGGTTTTGATCGAAACCTTTTTTATTATTTTTTATTCATTTTTAAGATTTATTTTCTATTTCTTCCATTGTACAATCAAGACCCCTAATTATGAATTGTATATTATTAGTATCTCCCTAAATACTTTGAACAGAGTCTTTTGTTACTTTTTAGATATTCAAGCCTTGCATCTCTATGCATAGATATTCAAGCCTTGCATCGTCATGAAATTTAAAGCAAGGATGGATCTCAATAGTTAAGAGGGAAATCCAAATTTCTATCGGCCCTCTTCAAGTTTTGAGCTCCAAGAATGCTTGTGAGGGGTATATAAGGAACCTACCTATCCTCATCTAAAAATAAAAAGAGATCATATTATAGGAGTTCAAGCTCTCTCCTATAATTTTGCATCTCAAGCATCTTAAGGAAGATTTCAAGCATTCAAGGCATCTTTTCAAGGAAATATTCTCCATTGTAGCAAGCTTCCCTCCCTCATTGAAGGCCAAGTAGAGGAGACCTCAATCATGCAATAAGATCATTTTTCCAACTACATAAATATCAATGTGAATAGATTCCTTTTCAAGACAGACAACAGTAAGCATAACAACATTGGATATTTTAGGAGTATTTGCAAATCTATTTATTTTTCAAAGTCATCATTGATTCTTGTTAATGATTAAAGGAAACACAATGACATTCAAGCATCTTCCAAATGTGTTTTTAAAGGCATAAATAATTCATTTTCAAATCTAGCCTATGTATTACATCAACACACTTTCCATACATACATATTTTATTTCAATTTAAAGGTTCATTCCTCAACCAAGATTTGACTAAGCAAAACCCCTTTCTACCCAATAAATTCTCTCTTCTCTATGTCCAAGAATAGGTGGCACCGATTTTGTGACTAGATCTAGACAATATAGGATATTTCCTACAATTTGAGATGCAAAATATTCAAAAGTGCTTAGATAGAGTCATCCTAGATGACTTGGTCCTAGACCTAGTCATCTTAGACTACTTGATCCCTCCAATTTCACTTTAAATTGAATTTCTAGGTTAGTTACTTTCTTAGAATCTTTTTTCTAATAACAAAGTTTATCTATTTGATTTATATTAGTTTGTGTTTGCTAAAATTCACTAGCTTTCCCTATTTTGTCCTAAATCTTGCATACAATCATTCTATTTTCCCATTTCCATTAGAATTTTTCCTTAAGTGAAGGATCATTGTACTTGTTTACTACTTGGGCCTCCTTAAGCCTAGCAAGTCTTCTTCCTTTCAAATTTGACTAGAGACATAGGACCACCACCCTTTTTCCCATCCATTCCAAATCCTATCATCGTTGCATCCCCTATATCCCTATTTATATATTATAGTATGTGATCCTAGGGTATGGAGAGTGCACTATCAACTCTAGTGTAACATAAGAGTTCTAGATGTATAAAATCATTATATCTTATTATCTATTAAGTTGTCTCAACCTTATCCATTCTTAAAATTGTATTTATTTATTTAATACCTTGATTATAATTTCTTTCCCATCATATTTTGTTATCTAGTGTGACATCACACAGTAAGTTGTCTTCACACAAGGAGCTAACATATGAATGATGAAAAACATGCATTTTTTTATTATATGGGAAAGTAGGAATCCCAATTTGGTAGAGATATTTTTTATTGTGTCAATCAAAATAATAGAAACTTGTATAAAATTATTGTATTAAAAAGTCTTATGACAAGTTGGATAAGTGTTAGAAGGCATCTTGGGTTATGCTAGGTTGTAAGACAATTAGTTAATTATCTTTATTTATGATAGATTCTCTTACAACTATAAGTGTTATCATATATGACAAATTTTATGACAACTATAAAGAGCATAATATCATTTTCCTACCTATTATTAACAAAAAATAAAGTGCCCAATTTTGGAGGTAAGTGATTTTCTTTGTCTATGACTGACTAAAAGAGGGGTAAAATTTTATTAAACCTCAAAAGAGATTACAATCAAAGTGCCCATGAAAGAGACCACTAAGAAGCCCTATACATATCCACTAACTAATCAAACATATGAAATATATAAAGGGGAAATTTCCCATTATCCACTATATTACAACCTTGCTTTTGACCGAAGGCCCACTTGGCCAAAAAATCAGCAAAACCATTCTACTCCCTAGGAATATGAGTGAAAGTAATAGACTCCAAGGAACTAAACAACTGGAGAATCTATCTAATAACCAAATCTAAATGCCAACTAACCTCTCCAAGATCTTTCTTGGTTAAATAATTTACCACCACCTAAGAATCATACTCATAGATAATCCTACACCATCCAAGAGCACAACAATGTTGAACAACATATAAAATGGAAAGAGGCTCAATTAAATTATTAGTATCAAAGCCCTTATAAATAGAAAAAAATAAATTGAACAATGCCAGAGTTATCCCGGGAAACTCCACCTATGCCATCATGCCCCAAATTTCCCCTAGAGGAATCATCCTAGTTAATCTTTAAAACTCCATGAGGAGAAGGAAACCAATGATCCTCCCCATTGATCTGTCATAAAGGATGTCTATAAGTACTACTTCTACTATGGCCACCCAACACAGGATCACCCACTTGAAGAGGGAAATTAAGACAAGTGCAAATAGCCACATCCCTAGGGTCATCACCTACAGTCAAATCGCACTTAGTTGTAACATTTTCATGAAGAGAATGAGTAATTTTCCACCACAAATTCATAGTTCCTATCTTCACATCCTGAAAAATATGTCACTTCCTTTCTGACCAAACATGCGAAATGATAAAGGGAGGACCAAGATCCCAAAAACAACCTCCTCCAATTCAAGCATCAATATAGAACGCATAAGGGAATCATTCATCACATTGGAAAATAGAGTTGGAACATAGGTAAGGATCATATTCTCATCATCCCCAATAGGAGGAGATTTATCTAAAAAAGATAAGAGTAGTACCGAGTATCCTCATGTGACAAAGACCACAAAGAAGTCAATTGAATGTCATGTGAATTAACCAAAGAGTATATATAACTCATATTCTTATGATCTTGCACAGATTATGGAAAAGGTGATATTCTTGTATCTTTCTTGAATCTAATCAACCTTAGCCTTCTTCTTCCAAATGATCGCCCCCCTAAGTTCCATTCCTTCAATTGTGTAACAACTTGGGATTCATCTCTGGCCAACACCTTTCAAAATTACAAGATCCTAAATTTGATGAGTAACAATAGCCAAACAATCTTGAGCTTGCCTCTTCATGGCATAATTATTACCAAAGAAAGACTTATTACATTTCTTAAGTTTTCATTTAACATATTTTAATTTATTAACAAAAGAAAACATAATAGTACCATAGGTCATACCACCATCTCTCCACCACTAAACAATTAAGTCAAATAGGGAGGAATCTTGAAGCCACATCAGTTCAAACTTAAAAGGATGCTTCTTAGGAACAAAAAAAAGTAGCTAAAAATTTAATCTATGTCAAAGATCAAATCCTCTCCAATTGAGAATTTTAGAAGCAGGACTCAGGGCATCCCGAAACTCAAAAAATAGAGACTAGAAATCTATCCAATCATTCTGAAATTGCATCCTCAACCCCATCAAGAAAATATCCCATTATCCATCTTGATGTAAATTAAATGAAGAACATCCAATTTTTTGTGGAAGAGATCATAAGGACCCAAACAAGCCTACCCACCCCTTTTCTCCTCCAAGCATCACACTCAATTAAAGTCACTTACTAAAATCCAAGGAAGGAAAGGAATGCATGCACTAACATACTTGATATGAGATGAAATTTTTATTTTTCCATGGAAATCAACCAGATCATACACATTAGTAGCCAAAAGAGTCTCCCCGGTCTCCAAACTAGAGGCAACCATAGAGAGAGTGGAATGGCTAGAAATCCACCCCAAAGGGACAATATTTCTTGGATTCTAAAAGAGAGCCAGACCTCTAGAGCTCCCTAGAGAATCAATACACTGGCATTCCCCATAAAGTAAAATACTAGGAGCAGAAAGAAATATAGAATCAAGTAAGTATTTAGTCTCTTGAATACAAAAGATAGACGGAGAGTGAACTACCACTAAATCATGAATAAACTTTTGTCTAGGGATGTTATTCAAGCCCCTAACATATCATGAGATAATAATTATTGAGTAGAGAAGGAGAAGTGAGTGTCAGCGAGATTGACAAAGCCAAATCTACTAGAAGCTCCCCAGATAATTTAATCTTCTCTTGATCATTTTTGCAATCGTTGTTCGAGGAAGTATCAAAATAAAATTTCTATAGGGTTTTTTGTTGCAAACCCAAATCCAGAGAAGACCCTTTCCCTTTACGAAAATCTTTCACCTCCTTAGCCAAATATTCTAAACAATATCATCTTGTAATTCTATTGGATCTCCTGAATCCCCTACCATATGGTGAATAGGGGCAAACACTTTTGCTACTTAGCACCTCCTTGATGATTATTACCATTTGAGATCCTAGTTTTTGATGATGCAACTCTTTTTTTGGCTTGGTCATTGAAAACTTATGGAATTTATTAAGTACACTTCAAGTTCCCCCCCCCCCCCACCTTGCCTTGGGATCCAACATAGTTGATAATCAATCATTCTTGGGTAGAACATTAATCATTCTTGTTTGGAACATCAATCCCTTTGTTTATTTATTATGTTCTAGTTCATCCTGAGGTAAACTTAGAGAATTTGACAATTACTTGGATATTCATTGTAATTGTTGTTTCTTAATTACATTGTATATAATTTTTTATATAATTATACACAATCTATTCCAAAGGAAAAAAAAAACTACAATCAAAATTCATATATTGTGGAAATCTACTAATATTACTTGGATATTTTCTTTTAAGTTGACCCCTCCTAAGAAATATAAATTTGGTCATTTAAGAAAATTGAAAATAAATATGTTAAGTTGAAAATCCACTTACTCTCGTAGACTACCAAACTTGAAGTTTGTTTGTCTTCATATAGTGTCATCTTGACTCTTTAATAATTACCAAAATTACTAAGGTTTAAAAGATGATTAGGGGCCTCCTCTAGTTCAATAGAAAAGATGGTAAGAAAAGAATGGCTTTAGTTATAATAGAAATTGATGGGAGGAATACAAAATAAATGTTCCAACATTGGGACATAGTTATTCTCTACACAAACTAGAACCATCATATAGGTATATATAAAAATCCAAGTTACATATCACGACAGATGTTTGCACGATTGATCCTCATAACCCACTTCCACAATTCTATAAAAATATAAAGAAATGTCAATAGAAACACATTGAAATATATTATAATAATGCAAAAATACAAAATAAAATCAATAAAAATACATTGAATCATGTCAATTTGTATCTTTAGAATCATGTGAGTTTGTGTTGAGAATAAGTACAAATACAAAATAGTGTGTTTGCCACATTTAGGTTGGGGATCGGTAGAAATATCAACACCTTGTGTGAGTCAATACGAAGTCAAGTTGAAAGAAAACATTCAAATGATTTGTAAATAGTCAGTGTCAGTCAATGTCGCGTTGACATAGCTACATTAAATTAGTCAACATGATTTCAGTCATTTTGTACGACATTCTTGTAATGTAACTAGCAATAAAACCTTGGTATGCAATGGGTACATTGTAATTATTTTCTATAGGTAGTGGACAATTTTTTAATATTATATTTGAAAAAGAATTTCCTATATAAATGGTAGTGTAATTTTCTCACTTTAAATATATTTTAATAAAAACTATTATATTAATGGAGCTATAGTTTTCTCACATTAATAAAATGTGTTTTTTTCATTTTTGAAAATGTTTTTAGATAAAAGTTATATTTTTAATTACAATAGTGTGAAGACTAATATTCAAATTTAAAACTTAATTTAATGATAAATAATTACAATTAATGACAAATAACTCTAGTCATAAATTTGTCACTATTAATAGATTGAATAACTCCTAATTTAAAATATAATTTAGCTTTTATAAAAATTATAGTAATATTAATATAATTATTTAGATTTGGAAAATTATAGTAATATTTATACAAAATTGTTTTGAACTATATTAGAAAAATACATTCTTTTTAAGTGAAAAAATAACATTTGAAATGATTGAATATAAAAATTAAAATCCCTTGGATAAGATACATCCTTACACACACATTAATCTAAATGTATACATATTTTCAAGCATCAAAGTTATAAATCAAAAAGAGCGATACACACAAATCTGCAATAAATAAGATTCTTGCATATTAATATTAGAGTAGAGTTTGGAAATCCATCATTACATATTGAAACCCAATTTTGTATTTGAGAGTATAATTTTGAAACACTGGATAGAATGGAATGTCAAATAAGTAAAAAAATTAATTTCTAATACTAAATAATACATCTATTATTTTCAACAACTTTGAATTTGGAATGGAATTTAGGACAAATTAAATTAAGGAACTAACCTGGAGTGCTTGCAATTAATTTGAGCTGGTTGGAGGATTTTCTTTTGATAATGTTTCCAAGTGTGCCTCCTCTTCTTTTTTGTTAGCAACATATGGATTTTTTTGCATGCGTCTATATCATTCAAATGTGAATGTAGGTTGTATGCGGAGGCTTGTAAGTTCACAAGCTCTTTAAATATTTGTGAATGTAAGGCCTTGTCTATCAAATATTTCCAATGTCAATTATTGCTATATGAAGTGTAAGCCCTTGTGATTTGTGTATTGTTAATCCCCAAGCCATCTTTAGTAGTATTTGATGGTGGACGCCACGACTGTTTGGAGTTACAGGAATACTTTTTGTGTTGTTTTACTCCCATGTTGGTCCCAAGTATTTTTTAAATTCAACATCAACAAACAAGGGAACCTGAGGTGGCATTTCACCGTCATTGTATACAATTTCTTTGACCTATCCAAGAGCATCATTCACAAGCCCATTTTGAATAGATAAATTTGTACATAGCATGACTTATTGGCTAGGTGGGTTTACCCTAGGCATGGTTCCATTTTTTCCCTTGACTTGTTGGAATGCTCAACGATATATCATACCAGCAATGTCGCTTGTGTACGCGAAGTGCATAAAATTACCAAACTTTGACAAATTGTGGCACCAACGCACAATTTTTTTGAACCTATAGGGTTTTCTTAGGCCCCTCTACAATATTTTATCTCATTTTTTGAAGAATCGTAGTCATTTTTGTAGGGTAACAATTTTTTTGTTCATGCCAAAATCTTCAGGTGCACTCAACGCAAAGTTGCCAAGTAGCCTAAATCACATTCTATTTATCGTGGGCATGAATCAACATTGTGATTGCATCCAATTGGGTAGTTTTTCCATAGACATGATCCCATTTTTCCCCTCAAAATATTCAAATGCTCAGTGACATACCCTTGCGGTGATGTCCCTTTTGTGCCCCAAGTGCATAAAATTGTCAAACTTTGATAGACTATTTCTTGCACACTATGGCACTTGTGCATGATCTGTTTGAACATATAGGGTTTTCTAAGGACCCTCTATATTAACCTATCTCATTTGTTGAATATTCAGAGTCATTTCAGTAGGGAATAAAAAATTTTGTTCATGCCAAAATTGTTAGATGCACTGAGTGGAAAGCTGTCACGTAGCCTATATCACATTTTGTTCATCATGGTCATGAAAAAATTTGTAATCTCATTTGTTTGGTGGGTTTACCATATTCATGGTCCTATTTTTCCCCTTGATGCCCCAAAATGCTCAGTGGCATACCCTAATGACGATGTCCCATGTGTGCCCTAAGAGCATAAAATTGTGAAATGTTGACAAACTTTTTCTTGCAAACCATGGAACCTATGCACAATCTGTTTGCTAACTCAGTCATTTTTGTAGAGAAACAATTTTTTTGTTCAAGAAAAAATTGTTTAGAGTGATAATACATAGGTCCCACTTCATTTTGAGGTTTTAGTGTATAATTCTTAGCAAATTCAACAATAGAGACAATGGTACAAAGTCGAAAAGTGTCTTTACATAGCTTGAATTTCATCTAACCATCATGCTCTATGAGTATGTGTAATGTACTCAAACTGGTTTCTCTTTAAAATCTTCATAAATTCAACTATACATGTGTCATTTTTCAAGAGCTCGCATCTCTTCAATACTTTTCCATCTTTAACCCCATATAAGATTGCTTCTATTTTCCTAAATAAAATAATTCATCTTACCAATCTCATGTGTGCTCTCTAGATGGTGACATATCTACAAGTGTTGCATACCACCACATGTACCACAAAAACCAGTCAAACACATCATCTTATAATAAATGTAGTCATCATCTCATTTACATAGTGCACTTGAAATAAAATCTCTTGGTGACTTAGGAGGTTCTTGAAGACCACATTCCTCCAAAACATTTGTAGTGTTCAAATTACAACATATATGACCATAAATATCATAATGCATAGAAAATTCAATATGCACCCTAGAACAACATGTAGTATGTGCATGATTAATCTTAAAAGGGTTTCCAAAAATCTTTGATTAATTCTTATTTGAGGTTTTCTTTGAAGGAATCTTTCATAAAATTGAGTTTGAGTCATATCCAAAAAAAAATTGGATGTGGCTCACAATTTCTAGATCAGATTCACCTTCTAAAAATATCTCTTTCGTTAGGAGAAACCTTTGTATTGTCATGCCAAAAATTTTCAATTAATGTTCTTAGTGCATCAACAAAAACCTTATCTTTCTGTGGGAGTCTACCATAGAATGTCCAAAGAGAATTATTGTTAGGATCCTCATTTTTCTCTTGGCTCCCTAAGGAATTTTGTAATATTATTCTACTTATCTTTAATGACTTGCTTGTTTTTCTTATTAAATGAGATTTTTTTATTTCCTTTCCCATTATGGTTGATGTGAGAATATGTTGAGTAACATTAGCATCTTTAGTATGTGATATCAAGCCAATGAATTGATATGCATCAAATAGATTTCTCACAATGGCTCTTTCACTATTATTTTCCGATGTTCTTAACCCCAAAACTCTCATTGTCTCTCTAAATTATAGTTTTTTAGCCATTTCAACAACTAATTGTTATCTTCTAGTTTGATTTAATATTTCAAAATAGTTATTCCACATTCTTCTAACCATCCTTCTATAATTTCATTTACAATTTTTATCGGGCATTGACTACAAAATATTCTCATCAATGTTAATTATAAACTTTGGTTTTATACAAATAATTCTAAGAGGTATTAAGATTGGTGCATTCTCTTCATTTTCATTAGGTGCATTCATCACATCAATCTGAAATGGTGTATATTCATCATTTTCATTACATGCATTCATCACATCAATTTGAAATGGTGTATACTCATCATTTCCTTTAGGTTCATTAGGTGCATTCGTCACATCAATTTTAAATGGTATATGCTCATCATTTTCATTAGGTGCATTCATCACATGCATTTGAATTTGTGTATATTCATAAGTTTCATTAGGTGCATTCATCACATCAATTTTAATTGTTGTATGTTCATCATTTCCATTAGGTTATTAGATGATGTACCTTCATGTAATCTCCTCATACGCTCTCTTCATCTTTCCTTTGATGTCTCCCATTCTCTCATTATTCCTCTCTTGTTCTTTCCCATTGTTAATATTGATTATCCTACATAATATCATTTTGCAAATATTTGTTACAAAACCCAATTCATTTTGTTATAATAAAAATAACTTTAAGTACTAACCAAAAATAAGAGAAATCAACCAGTTGAAATTATATGTGACAAGAAATCTCTTACACTATCTGATATTATCATAGAGAACCATGAAAACCTATTGTGGGGCCTTGACCAAGTTGCAATAGTTTTTTTTTGTCATTGGGAATGTAATTTAGCTCAATAGAACATGTATGGATTTTGTATATTCAAAACACGATCATGTTCTATTGAGTTAAATGTACAACATTCATATTGGTGTTAAACGCACCAAGTTCAACATCTATAAATATTAATTCTCCCTAAGATAAATCCTAAATAAAATTTATGATTTAAGTGAGGAGATATTAGGAAGATAGGAGAGAGAGAGAGAGAGAGAGAGAGAGAGAGAGAGAGAGAGAGAGAGAGAGAGAGAGAGAGAACATATATNAGAGAGAGAGAGAGAGAGAGAGAGAGAGAGAGAGAGAGAGAGAGAGAGAGAGAGAACATATGGATTTTTTAATTCAAAACCCGATTGTGTTCTACTAAGTTAAATGTGCAACATTCATATTGGTGTTAAACGCACCAAGTTCATCATCTTATAGAACTTTAGCACTTTTTTCTTATTTATAAATATTACTTCTACCTAAGATAAATCCTAAATAATATTAATGATTTAAGTGAGGAGATATTAGGAAGATAGGATAGAGGATAACGAGATGAGGCAAACAAATAGAGAGAGAGAGAGAGAGCATATAGATTTTTTAATTCAAAACCTGATCATGTTCTACTGAGTTAAATGTGCAACATTCATATTGGTGTTAAACGCACCAAGTTCATCATCTTATAGAACTTTAGCACTTTTTTCTTATCTATAAATATTACTTCTACCTAAGATAAATCCTAAATAATATTAATGATTTAAGTGAGGAGATATTAGGAAGATAGGATAGAGGATAATGAGATGAGGCAAACAAATAGAGAGAGAGAGAGAGAGATTTCTAAGAGTTTGTCTTTCTCCAAACTAAAATCCACTTCTTGGAACCATCCAATGGTTCAACCCCCAATTTCCTCTTAACCAATATCTAGTCTCCAAGACCCTTAATTAAACTTTCCTCCTAGGTATAGTTGAAATGATGAAGAAAAAATACATAATCAACTTCAACTCGTCCAACTAGCCCTTCAATTACCTTTTTTTACTCCTTGGTTTTCCTCTATAACTCTAAGCCCTTTCTTAGGATCTTTCCCAAACTCACCTCAGGTCCTTGCCTATGTTCATGATACCTTAAATTTCCATTTGAGACATTTCAAGAAATTATGGCCACCTTGGCAATCACTTTGCTATCTCTTTCCACAAGTAGATTAATTAGGCCTAGTTGAATTAGGTCTATTTTCACTATTTTTGATCAAATGATGCAAATTATTCCATAAAACCCCATGGAAGGCTATATGATTCTGAAATCTATCACCTAGCCCTTAAAGAATCAAAATCTACAAGCCTTCAAAACACCCACAACCCTAATTTATATCAGGCCCTAGCTTCTAGGCTATATTTTAGGCCTCTAGACCAGTCTATGCAAAATGCATCCACAAGGTCTTCAAACTTCTTACCAACTCCTGAAACTAGTTTATCCTTCAAGGGGACACTAGGGTTTCCACACATGCCACTTAGATGTCCGTACCAAATCATGGGTGTGTTATTTCAATTCAATCTTTGCACTGTCCTAGCTCACCTTCTCCAAGCAGTCAGCCTAGGGCATCACTCCAAAACTAGGAGATCAGTTGCAAGAAAAAAAAGGGAAACAAAAAACATTATGTATAGACCCTAACCTACCATTCCATGAGGTTTCATTCATTTTCAACCATGGATGCTTAGGTTAGAGCCATTTTTGTTCCTGCAACTCTTCAAATGGAAGTTGTAGACACAGTCACCAAAAACCAAATGTAACTCTACAATCCCTAAACTTGAAATTAAAATTGGATATGCAAAATAAAGCTAAAAAAAATCTCTACACTCCCATATAGTCATATTGTACAATCTAATCTATACACAGCCATACAAGATTGCAGAAACACTATAATTGCAAGGAAAAACTTAGAAAAACATCCGTACAGTTTGAGCATACGTGTGGTCTGCAACTAAAACTTCATTAACCTCCAAAAATCTTCATCCCATGCTTAAATACCCAAGCATGGGTGGTTACAACCGTCAATTCCTTCATTTGCAACTTCTTGCAAAAGTTGCAAAAAGTTGCTTGAGCAACTTTTGAGCATTTCTTGCTTTTGGATGATTTTGGTCAACATGATGCTCGTTGACCTATCCTAGGACCCTAGTTAGGACCCTAAAGGAGACCATGTCCCATAGTTTCTCAAACTTAGCAACTTTTGGACCATTTGACAACATTTTGAACCTATAAGAAAATTTCGCTCTTACAAACATATTAGGACATGCTTGGATCCAATGACCATTGGATCTTATTACAAACACACAAAAACTCCTAAAAAACCCTAAATAACATCTAACCCAACATCAAGCCAAAATGGGAGGTGCTATGCATGAGAGAGAGAGAGAGAGAGAGAGAGAGAGAGAGAGAGAGAGAGAGAGAGAGAGAGAGAGCTATAAAAAATGAAATTGAAGGTATAGAAAGCTATAAAAAATGCTAATCAACCCATAAAAAAAAGGATAACCAAGTGAAGATAGTCCAATAGGAAATCTGCAAAGAGAAGATCAATCCTTAAGAAAAGCTTTATCTTTGTTAGGAGGAGGTTTATATATATGTATGTATATATATATGTATGTATATATACATATACATATATAAATACATACATACATATGTGTGTGTGTGTGTATGTATATATATATATGTATGTATATATATATATATATGTATGTATATATATATCTATGTATGTATGTATGTATATATATATATGTGTGTGTGTGTGTATGTGTGTATATATGTGTATATATATATGTATATAGATATATATGTGTATATATAAATACATACATATATGAATAGATATAGATATATATATATATATATATATCTATATATATGTATATATATATATATATAAAGTTGATTATCATTGTAAGATATGTATGAATCTTGTGCTATGTGACATCTATCTTCTATAATATATTATTTTTATTATTATATGTGTGGATCTTATAATATTCATGGAATCGAGGACCCAACTTCACTAGGAGATAAAAACCACAAACTAGAACACAAGATAAGAAATTTGCATGGTTGAGTATGGAGTGTGATCTAAAATGTTGATGCCAAAAATATTTAAAATAATTTAATCTAGAAGTGATTGCATGTGAAATTTGTATGTCTAGAAAAGGCTACTCGGTTCTTACACATAATCTATGATGTCTTTTTACACCTCTAACAAAGTCATATATTCTTTTAGACTACTATAAATAGTGAAAATCTCTCACTTCATGCCAAGTTCCTAGAGGTTTTGTAATTGGCCAAATTAAGCTTCTCCACTCAATGTCACCTTGCAAAAAATATTTGAAGTGTGCAGAAACTATTATTTAGGTATACTAAATATTTTCCTTAGATGAAACATTAAAGTTCATGTTCCATAAATCATGAATTCTTAAATAATAATTGATTAATAAAAATATTCAAATGGAAATATGTAATTATAAGATTACAATATCACAAACCTAAAATTTTCCACTTAATGTTCACAATATAATGACATAATTTTAAAAAAATATATATATTAAAATAAAAATAAAAAGCTAGACTCTAACCTCCCTTCAAAGTTCATGTCACCAATCTTAACACCCATAAGCTTATGTAGTTGTCTACTGTACTGAAAATGATGTCTTTTAAGAAGTACACCAGGGTATTACTCGAGGGTTGGTCTCATGCATCTTGCTTTAGTTTCTTGTCATTTATTTTCATGCTACCGCTAGAATTTTTTAATGGAAGGAGTTGTGGTAATTGTTTGTAGAATTGTTGTCCATTAATACTAATTAGAGGGATCATAGTTAAATTGAAGTATGAGAGGACAACCATGATATTATAATTTGAAGTGTGTACCAACTATTATTTAGTTATAATAAATATTTTCCTCAAATGAAACATTAAAATTCTCATTCCATAAATCATGAAATCTTAGATAATAATTGATTAATAAAAATATTCTAATGAAAAATATTATTATAATATTACAAAATTAATATCACAATCATAACATTCTCCACTAGATAATCACAATATACTGTCATAAAAAAAATAAAAATTAAAATGTTAAAATGGTAAAAATAAAAAAAATAAACTCCTAGCCTCCCTTCAAAGTTCATGTCACCAATCTTAACACCCATAGGCTTATAGTGTTGTAGTTGTCTATTGTGTGTGTGTGTATATGAGAAATATATCTTCATGAAATTAGCTTGCAAATATGCTCAATTCATTTATGAAATCTAACAATTAAGCTATTGAATCAAACAAACAAGCAAGAAGCATTCCATGGTTCCCTATCTAGAAATGCTAATCAAATGCTCTCAGCTTAGAATCCATTAGTGACAGTCCTAGAATGAGAGAGTAAGCTTTAAATGATGCAAATCAACCTTAACATAGCTCGATTAAACTAAAATTACTCTAATATGCTCACTATTATTCAAGTTCACAAATGAAATTCTATGCTTATGAGATGAATTGCCTATAGTAAGGATGTTCTAGATTATTGGATGTAAAGTGGTGATTTTCTCTACAAAATGCATTCTATTTAAAGGATTTCCCAAGGGTAGGGGGGTAGATTTAGGTTGACTCATGATTATCCAAGGGTTGAGTTGATGGTCTCAAAGGTTGAGACAAAGTAAATCTTGGTTTCAAATGTTGAGACAAGAACACAAAATGAAGGGATAAGATGCACCTCAAGATGAGTTATGGAGAATCAATTTGGTCTTTGATCCATGTGAGCTTAATTCCTCATTCTCATTGGTTTATTTAATTTTTTCCCATGTTGTGGATGAGAATAATAAGAATTAATTAATTGATTTAATTGTTTTATGTTAGCCATGCGCATCCTTGAATGGGTTGGATTTAATTTGATTTAACTATACAATTAATTGATTAAAATCAATTATATAATTAATTAATCTTTTTAATTAATCCAATAGCTTTGATTTTCAATTAATTTTTTATTTTTGATTGATTTCTCACTTTTCTCTTTCTTTTATTTGACTTGACCAATTTTAGGTGTCTACATTTATGCCCCTCTTTGAGTCAATGTGTGAAGCACGTTGTTTCAAAGAATGTTCGATGTTTGATTAACTGATGTCCAATCTGATCTTGATGACTGATTCACTGATACCATTGATTTTGATGAAAAAAATTCTAATATGATGCCATGATGTGAAAAACAACCTGATTGAGATGCCCCATTGATGATGATTTGATCAATTTAATTGAATGATAAGATGTTGCCCCTGAAATGAAAAACACTCTGATACAAATCCTTGATTTCAATCCTTGATGTTGATATGATGCCCCCTCAGGAAATGAATCAAAATTATTTTGGATTATTTGTATGAGTTTGGGAAATTTTGACTTGTTTCCCGATAAAATCAATTTGAAAATGCCCCTGTCATGAGAGAATTGGATCATTGATAAAATGTTATTGAAGTTTTAGATAAGTTGATGATATTTTGATATCACTTGATGTTAGTCAAAATCACTTGGTTGATGTTGTATTGATGTCAATCTGTTAGGATGGGTAGGTTTATGGATTGCCTTTCTTTTCTCAATATCTAGAGTTAGGAAATTTGATGCGCTCAAGATGAGCAAAGAGATGATAGGATAAATGATTGACATTAAATGATCAATTGGATGATTTGACTAATTGATATTTTATTTGATTGAAAAATAGGCTTCCTTTGGAACACTAATGGTGCAAGGAATATAGCTAGGGTCATTTGATATAATTCAAGTGTATATGTAGGTATAGGTGATGGACAAAGTTAGGTTTCCCTTAGATGATCATATGGTTAGGTTGCTCCTAGGTGAGCAGATGCATACTGAGGATATTCTTGATGTAGAATTGATCATTTCATGGACCAAAAATTTGATGATGTACTTTTGTTATGGACTTTGATTATATAATCATGATTAAATTTTAACCCCTTGATTAGGGAAAATCCCATAACTACCACCATGCAAGACTGATCTATATGAATGTAGCTAACTGTCACTTTTGCAAAGAATGCATTAAATTTTTCTATTTTCATCATTGATCTTTTTTGGAACCTTAAAAAGGTACAACCCTCACTAGTTAAATTTGCAAACCATGATGATCTGAATACCTCCTTCCTTCGGATTTCAATATCAAAAATGATACAACCCTCACTGGTGAGATTTGCAAGCCATGAGCATATGAATACAACTTTTGTCAAATTCAATGTTGCAAGTGGATTTTGGCTTTAAGATATGAAAGATCTAAATGTCCAAGGTGTCCATTTGTGCAAATAGACAAAGATACGATCCCTTCCATATGCTAATTTCCTTGATGATTCTTTGATGATCATTTCATTAGACAAGTTTACATACTTCTATCAATCAATCTAACAAACAGACACAAAAATCTAGAAAATATCATGCCTTCGTCATTGCTTATCTAGTCAAAGACATCATTGATTTTCTAAAAAGAAATGATTCCAAAAATCAAGTAACACCCCAAAGTAAAATTTATTTTGTTTATGGATCCATATTTAAGAAGAACTTCATCCATTTTGATATGTATTCAAGTTTTTAATCTTGATTAAGGCTTGGCTTGGTTTGATGTTCAAGGATAAAATGTGTCAGATGTTGGATTTGAGATCAAGTTTTTAGAATGTTTAAAATTGGATATGGATCAATGGGTTCAATCATCTTGATTTTGGTTTGATGCAAATATTTGTGTGAATTGGGTTCGTCTTGATGAGATCAATGATTTTGGATTGTGCCCCCAATTGGATAGAAATATTTTAGACTTGGGCAAATCTCAAAATTATCACGAAAGATTTTATGATTATGCAAATGCAGCTCTGGGATTTTATGAAAAAATTTTGGATTTTGATTTTAAAATTTCTCTGGTTTTTTTTATATTTTTAATTTTTTAATTTTTTGGATTTATAAAGATTTTGGATTTTGTTTGGATTTTAATTTTTTTTTTCAGATTTCAATTTTTTTGGAGATTACCAGCTCTCAAACAAGATCATGTTGGTTTGCCCCTAATGCATAGCAAGGTGATAGGGCATATTAATTTCATGTTGTAGAAGCCCTAGGACATGCTCTTGCTATGATCTTTTCCATGTTTTCATCATGCTTATTATGCTTTTCCAAATACTTTTACTCATATTTGTTGTTATGTGGCATGTTGCCACCGAACCTATTTTGTGATTGGAAATACTTAAAAATGCTACGCCTAGATGAAGATACTATACTTCTTTTGGAAATATATTTATGTCTTTTTGAAATAAATTTTATGTTTAAACATTAATGATGAATGTGTATCTTGATGTTTGTTATCATAAATGTCTCTAACATCTAGAGTGAAGCACACCAAACTAGCAACTGTTACCTTTACTAGGTAGATTGCACCCATGTTCTAGACACTCGACCTAGTCTTATAGCAGGTGCATACGAGGAAGCCTCAGATGCAACACAGATGGATTTGGGATGATCAAGGTGGCAGAAAATAAGCAAGGACCATGCATCAAAATAAATTCTCTAAGGAAATCTAGGGAAGAGTGGGAAGTTGGATTTGTTGTCAAAAGCATTTCCTTCCTCTTTCATGGATCGATTCAATCTCTAGTTTTGCAGTTTTCTTTCATGTTTAGTAGGGTTATCAGTTATAGTTTACATTCTATTTTCTTTACAGTTGAATTTGTAATACATATTTGTATCAATAGCGAATGAAGTTTTAAATCTACAGTTCAGCATAATTGAGTTTGTATACTTAGTCAAGGGGGCCCACTTGGTGAGGAATCCAGGTTAGCTAGATAGGATCATTTGTATATGGTATAAGTTTCTTTCATCTTGGTTTTATAACTTTGGTGTTAATAAAGTTCTTGCAGGAAAAAGTTGCAGGGTAGTCCAAAACTTCCTGCTACCAAAGAGGCAAAGTTGTTGAAACACTATGATTATGTTTTCCAAATCTTTTCAAGTTATAGTGTTCCTTCAAAGCTCTTTCACTTCTATATTTCCTTTATATTGGGATTAATGGGAAGTATGTACTGAGAGGGGAGGGGTGAATCAGTACCTATAAAAGTTATGTATCCCTTTTATCAATTAACCTTTGTAGTCAATTGTATATCCATTCAATCTGATTTATACTATCTTGATGTGATTTATATCAATTCATAACAATAACATACATGTGAACATTCATAGAAACATTCATGAAAGTAAATTAACACATAACACAAGATATGATATCACAGAAAACTTCTATGAGGAAGTAAAAATTGTGGTTGGGATGGCACCCATAAAATTCTCACTATCTGCAGATTGGAAGGGGATGGTTAAGGCTTACAATTTGATCATGTTTGATGATGTACCTTGTTAGGAGTATCGGTGAAGACCTATTAAAGTATACTCTATTAAGAGCTTTAGAAACATTGTTGAGTGTGCACTCGGTTAAGAGATTTGTTGTTGGATGGTTAAATCCACCTTCCATGAAAGTATTTTTACACTTTTCTCCACTTGTTAGAATGATAGAAAATTACAACTTGACCTGGTAAATGCAATCTCCTATTGTTGATACAGATCCTATTTAGTTCACATAAAAATATTGTCACCTTAACTGTGATTGAATAATACCTATGATTCTTAGTATGCTTTGTTCTTGGTTCTTGCTAACCAAATTCATCTTTTGTTATCCCTATTCTTGAAACTCTCAATCTGATCCATAGATGTGCTCATTTGATACATTCATGTTCTCTTATTTCTTCGCATCATCTATTAATCCATCGTAATGAATGATTGCATCATCTATTTATAGATGGATTGACTTCATCGAGTTATGATAAAAACAATGTTAACTCTAAGATCGGGTTTATAACCTATACCTAGATCTCCTAGTTTATGTGTTTTAAATTAGTTAGACTAATTAAAGAACTTACATTCATGTACCTTGTCCCTAAAGAAATGGGTTTAAAAAAATTAAATATCATGTAAATAGAATACACTTGCTTTATCTTACGTGGAAGTTAGATCCACTTTTTGCAGGCTGCAACCGACTTTTGGTTATGTCTGTCAGTCATGCTTGACTATCCTTCAGTTTTGTTCTGTCCATTTCAATGTATCTATCTTATTGGTTTGCACTGTAACTTGCATATTGGGTTCCTTTTTCGGGTTCCACTTTGTCTTTCTATTTTGGATTTTGGTTTACACACTTACTTGTGTCATTGGTTCTCTTTGCACTTAGTCATCTTCAGTGATCTCATAGTATCTGATCTTCAGTTTTCTCATGTCCTGTCTTTCGGTGTAAGCTTACCGAAAGTGTAGTTTGCATACTAATGGAAAATTAATATCATCAATCTCCCCCTTTGACATTAGTATCAAAAACTGATATGTGCAAAATGCTAACAAAATGTTAAGTATATACAACATATATAATCCTTAGTCATTTAATGACTCCCCCTATGTATATGTCAATATATCTGTACATATGATGTCTTTCCTTCTACATATCATTTTCATCATTTTCTCCTTTCTACTCATACTATCATTTTCCCATATGCATATACATATTTACCAATTTTCCCATCTGAATGAAAGAATGTGCATATCATCATTTTTCTATTTGTATTTTGTGCTCTTCATTTTCCCCCTTTTTTGATATTAAGGGAAAAGGTCTTTACCTTTAGAGATTAACAAAAATATGGGAATGTGAAGAATTCATGTCTTCCATCATCTTCTCCCATTTCTCTTTGAGGTTCTCCAGAGCCATGTGCTCGAGTGTGACCTTGGAGTGCATATCATAGATGTTGTCTTCCACAGACATATCTGGGGTTGCAATCAGTTGCCTTGCTGAGCTGATATGTTGTTGGAGCAGTGTAAGATTTGGTAGAATTTGAGCTTGGATCTCGATTACTTATTCCCTGAAATGTGTCTCTTCCTCCCATAGCTCTTGCATTAACCGTTTAATTTCTATGGTTTTCTCATAATGCAATTTGACTGCATTGTCTCCATCGGTGGTTAGGCTTTGTGCACTAGTTGCTAGATCAGTATCTAGCTTTGAAATGTTGTCACTATTCTCCTTAGTGAACTTTTTGACTGTGCTCAACTTTTGAATTAAGGCTATAGCTTCAGATATGATTGGATCTAATTCAGATACGAATTCTAATAGCTTTACCTTATTTACTGCCACTTCTTAGTTGATGTTCTCTATGAGCTTCTGTTGGTACTTCATCTCGGCTCTCTCCTCTATTGCCTTCTCTACATCAATGTTCTGAGTTATGATTGCATCGATGAGGGTAGCTAGTTAATCAAGTATTAGTTTTCTTTTATCAATATCAAAATTGGGTACTATTTGATGTAGTATGTCTCATGTTGTCTCCAGTACCATGGACTCCCTATGTTGTTTCTTCAACTTCTCTTGCAATTCCTTCCTCTAGCATATCTCTCCATATTCTTGTAATGCTTCAATGTCAAGTGTAGAGGGGTCACACTTTGGTATTTAAATGATTTCATCCAATGTAACCTCTAAATTTTTCTTCTTTGTCTTCTTCTTCTTCTTATGTGACTTAGTAAAATGTAACACCATTGCCAATTTCTCGGCCTTTTCTGGTGTGCTTGATGAAGTGACCTATTGTGCTTCTTTCAGCTACTTGGCATCAGTTTCAGCTCGTCAGAGTCTTCAGAAGTCTACACATTCACCTTAACATTGTCAGTACCACTCTTGTTGATTTCCTTAGGAGTACCATCTTTTGGCTTGTCTCCTTCATTGGTGTCATTTTCTTTATCAGTCTTGGTTTCTACATTCTTTTCTTGAGTCTCTGCATTCTTTTCCTTATCTCCTTCAATAACATTACTAGTTTCCGTTACATCTTGAGTATCTCCAATGTCTTGCTGACCATCGGTGTTATCCTTGTTTTCTTCTTCTCCTGCATCCTTTGGAGTATCCTTCTCATGTGACTTTCTTGATTCTTGCATGATATTGATAGCTTGTATCAATATTGGCAGTTTGCCTAGAATGTTCACCTGTGCACTATCAACTATTGTGTCTTTCTCATCATTTCTATCCTTTTCAGCAGTGAAATCTTCATCCTTATTCACTTTCTCTGCTAGTTCATCAGTAATGTCTATGACATTAGTGCCTACAACGTTGTCATTTTTCATGTCTTCCCATGTTTCGTCTACAACATCTGCAATATTGTTGCCTATTTTATTATCTTCTTCTTTATCTAAATCAATTGATGTATCATCTTGAATTGCCTTCTCAACCTCTTGATGTTGAAGGTCTTTGTCAGGGTTGTCCTCCTCAATAGGTCTAAAATTGATTTTGCACCATTTCTTATGGTTGTCTTGCTCAAGCTCTGTAAGCTTTCCTTCAAGGAGTTTGTATGCTCTCAACTTTTGTGAGAACTCTTTTTTGTACTTCTTCATCATTTCATCTATTTCAACCTTCTTTGACTCAGGTGGCATGAGAGAAACAAGTACTCTCTATCTTATCTCTTTCTCATTCTTTAATGAAAATGTCCAATGGGAGTATAATCTATCCAATAGTTTCCTTGGTACATAACTGCCTTAAAATTGTACTGGTACATATTTGAAGTTGTACATTTTAGCTATCATGGCATCTTCAATTTTATTATGATCTTCTTGATTTGTTTTTGGCCATTTTCTAATGTTTGGATCTGCAATAGATCTAGAATTTGCAATATAAACACAAATGTCATCAATAGAGTCAGGTTCTTTTACCTTGACAATTTTTGCTTTAATAGCTTCATCCTGCATGGTGTCCTCTATGTACTCTCAGGTTCTGATGAATTTTCTTCCTTTCTTGTTTTGACCTCTCTTTGGTGTGGGAGCTTTCCTCTTGTAAGTCCTAACCTTTCCTTTCTTTGGAGGTGAAGGAGTAGATTCTTTTGGTGTTTGGCTTCTTTTCCTAGAAGCATTTGTAGTCCTTGGCCTTTTATTTGGTGGAGGAGGTGATGAATCTGACTCTGTTTCCTCAAAGTCATTATTTTCTTCATCTTTACGATTAGATATTTGTTCTTTGGTTTCTTCCTCCCGTTCAACTTCTTCATCTTGTTCAGCTTCTTCCTCGGTTGTTGATAGAATCTTCTTAAGATTCTTTACCATCTTGTCTCTGTTCTTGACAATTTTCTTTACAACCAGGCCAATTTGATTCTTGTCTTGGCCTCTTCATAAGTTCCAAACTTCATTTGCTTCTTGTCTAATGGTTCATTGATCAAGGCATCAATTGCCTTAGTAGCGAGATTAGTGTTGATCTCATACTCTAATAATTCTAACCATGTTGTCCTTGGTACAACAGGCTTAATATATGTATTGTCAATGTCAACCATGAAACATATCTTATCCTTATATTTTTCAATGAGTTGCTCGGGGATTCTTACCCTCTTTTGCATTTGATATTTGAATACATTGAAGTATTCATCCATGACTATCTCAAATTTATCACCCAGTGTAGCAATGTGCTCACTGATTTGCATGGTGACTGGTTTGGTGTTGTCCCATTTAACATCTCCAATCGATGGGAATGTTTCTTGAAAATAGAAGAAGATACATATTATAAGTGAGCCAAACTTACAAGTGTTTGACTTGGCATTCCTGATAGTCTTTTGGTTGTCCTTCAACTAATTCAAGATTAGTTTAGATAGGTCTAATTGTGTTCCCTTATTTACAATTTTGAACATTGTGTCCACTACACTTGATACTATGTTGTTTAATTTGCTTGCCTGGAAGAATTTATAGCCCAAAACACATGCAACAAACTTGATCTCATCATCGGTTATTATTGTGAATTTTATTTCTCTTCCATCCCATTTGGATCCAATAATTTTCTTAGTCTCGTCCCTTGGTGGATTCTTGAGTGCCTTAACTTTGTCAGTTATGGGGTAACCGGTGACCGCATGAATGATGTCTCAGGTGATTACCTTCGGTTCATCCAACCATAACTTGTTGTTATGCATTCTTCTCAGCACTAACCAAATCCATTTGGTTTTGAAGACCTTTGGAAACATTAGGGAATTGGTGAGCTCTTTAACCTCAATGTGTTTGTTCTCTTCCTTAAGTGTTCCATCGTCGTTGCAAAGCTTCTTCAACCTCTGATGTTCCAATCTCTACAATCTTACATTGTATGAATGATTGAACATCTTCAACCAATAAAACCCTAGTTGGAATGTGTGAAAATGCACTAACATCATCGGGTTGTGAGGCAACCTCTAGATGGATCTTATAGTCAAGTTCCTCACATGTAGTGTTCTTGATGAGCTTGAACTCATCTTTCTTTGCATTCTTATATTTTATGGTTTGTGAGGTTAGAGCCATTTTCAGAAATTTAGGGCTTCTTCTTATTGCGTAAAAATAGAATTTTTAGTTCTTTGTAACTTACTATTTACTGCTTACAAAGATTCCTGAATAGCTTAGGAGTGTTTGGTGGTCGAGTCATGATCGCTCTATAATCCCTTCACTCTGTGCTCAAAAATCACCTTGGTCACTCTGCTATGGGTATCGTGAACAAATGAGTTGTTCTAATGCCCTATTTATATTTGTTGCCCTAAAATGTATGCCATAAATGCCTACCAACTCCTTGGTGTATGAAGATTGAGTTTTTTGGTGAAGACTTTACTTCCTTCAGTGACACTGAAAAAATTTCAAAGCAGCTTATGTTTACTTTTCTTTTACTGACAGGTTTTGGTATCACTGACAACTTGTTCATTTACTTGTTTACTGATGAGGATCAGTTTATACTTAGCAACCTTTTCTTTTAACCGATGCTTCTCGGTAAGTCTTGGCAGTCTTAGCTTTGAGTGTATACCAACCGGTTTCGGTATATATGCCTGAAAGCATAGTTATCACATATTTTAACAAGTACAACCCCGATGCATCTTTCTTATGCTAATTTGGTATTATGTCAATCATCCTATGGAATTAATGTAAAGTAATAACATGGGTAATGCAGTTCCATACTTACTTGTTCTTCTTAGGTGAGGGCAGTTATGTCACCAGATCCATTGGATGGGGTGTCACCATTTACATTACTCATTCTAGCTTCATCATTTCTTGAAGCTTTTCTCCACATTATGTCTCTAGCCCTCCAGATATCTTCAATGGTGTTTCCATTGAGATATGTTCTTGTCTCTGTCATCTAGTCTCTATAGTCTTTCTTGAGATAACCAACTTTATGACAGTGTAAGCATGTCATTCCGGGGTTAGTCCAACCTCTAGAATTTCTAGTCCATTGTCTCATATATTTTGCAGCAATGTGACCATATCTTCCACATGCTCTTCAAATTTTCCAAGTATTCTAGTCCCATACATACTGATTACCGACTCTCTCTGGTTGATAGGGAGTTTCTTGATCTTTAGGCTTCCATGCTTTCCTTTTCTTTTTCTAGCATTCATGAGTTTTGTGCCCATTTATTTTGAATGTAGGATAGTAATTTTCCATGTAGGTTTCCTTCTTTGGTTGTTTCATCTCAGACTTACATTCATAAGCTATATGTCCTTTCTTGTTACATTTATAACATAATCCTATGAATGAAGATGTAGATTTAGGAATACCTTTCATTTTGCCTCTACATACATTTGATGTATGGCCTTTCTTTCCACAGTGATTTCATGTAAGCTTTCTTGGTCTTGAATTTATGTAAACATTCTTTGGATCATCTTGGTTTGATGATTCTCCATTCTCGGTAAAACCTAGACCGGTATTGTTGTTTACTCTTCGTTGTCCATCAATAAAATCATATGTTCTTTTATTGCTTTCTTTAGCCTTTTTGATAATCTCATTATGTTGTTGCTTAATTTTTATTTCATGTTTTAACTTTTCATTCTCATCCCCCAGTTCACCAATAGATTCTATTCTTTCAATGACTTCAACATTTAATCTATTTTCTTCTTGACTGATAAGAAAAATCTGATTTGTAATCTCATGGTGATGCTCTGTAACTCTTTGTATTTCAGACTCTTTTTCTTGAACCTTTTCCTTGATCTTTCTTCTATCATCAATATCTAGTATTCTTGTTGAGCTTGTCTAGCATTTTTGATGACATCAATCATCCTTACCATCTGTGTCTCTTGACCGATTTGCAGAGATTTAACTTGTCCAGCCAGATCTAGATTGATTTCAGTTAGGCTTGTGATTCTTTCTTCTTATATATCTGATGCCTTGCTTGTAGTTGATCCTGGAGACTCAAATAAATCTAGGATCTCTTCCTCATGATAATTTTTCTCATTACAGTGAGATGCCATATTCTTTATTTCATCTATCAGTTGTCTCATGCTTATTCTAGCTTCTTTATACTTTTCAAAGAACACTTGAATTTCAATCTTTTTATTCTCAATATTTTTATCAAGTCTGTACTTCTCCATTGTATGATCTTTTCTCTTAAGCCTTTAAACTTCCCAAGAAGAGACTCAGCTCTGATCCCAATTGTTGGGATTAATGGGAAGTATGTACTGAGAGGGGATGGGTGAATCAGTACCTCTAAGACTTTTGTATCCCTTTTATCAATTAACCTTCATAATTAATTGTATATCCATTCAATCTGATTTATACTATCTTGATGTGAGTTATATCAATTCATAACATTAAAATACATGTGAAAATTCATAGAAACATTTATGAAAGTAAATTGACACATAACACAAGATATGATATCATAGAAAACTTCTGTGAGGAAGTAAAAACTGCTTTGGGGATGGCACCCACAAAATTTTCACTATCTGCGGATTGGAAGGGGTCAATTAAGGCTTACAATTTGATCACTTTTGATGATCTACCCTATTAGGAGAATTGGTGGTGACCTATTAAAGTCTACTCTGTTAAGAGCTTTAGAAACATTGTTGAGTGTGCACTTGGTTAAGAGATTTGTTGTTGGATGGTTAAATCCACCTTCCTTGAAAGGATTTTTACACGTTGCTCCACTTTTTAGAATGATAACAAATTACAACTTGACCCGATAAATGCAATCTCCTATTGCTGATACAGATCCTATTTAGTTCACATAAAAATATTATCACCTTAACTGTGATTGAATAATACCTTTGATTCTTGGTATTCTCTATTATTGGTTCTTGCTAACCAAATTCATCTTTTGTTGTCCCTGTTATTGAAACTCTCAATCTGATCCATAGATGTTCTCGTCTAATTCATTCATGTTCTTCTTTCTCTTCACATCATATATTCATCCATAATAATGAATGATTGAATCATCTATTTATAGATGGATTGACTTCATTAAGTTATGATAAAAACAATGTTAACTCTAAGATCTGTTTTACAACTTATACCTGGATCTCCTAGTCTATATGTTTATATCAGTTAGACTGATTAAAGCACTTACATTCATGTGTACCTTGTCCCAAAAGAAATGGATTTAAAACAATTAAATATCCTATAAATAGAATACACTTGCTTTATCTGATGTGGAAGTCAGATCCACTTTTTGCGTGTTGCAACTGACTTTTGGTTCTTTCTATCGGTCATGCTTGACTATCCTTTGGTTTTGTTCTATCGATTGCACTATATCTGTCTTGTCATTCTGCACTATAACTTTCATATATGGTTCCTCTGTCGGGTTCCACTTTTTCTTTCTATTTTGGATTTTGGTTTACACACTTACTTGTGTCATCGATTCTCTTTGCACTTAGTGTAGTTTGTATACTAATGTAAAATTAATGTCATCACTTTCCAGCATTCTTTACAGCTTTAAAATAGTTTATTCTTAAAAGTAATTTACTTCCTGCAACCATACCATGGTCTGAGTTAAAATCCATGGTGCATATACTTTGCTGACCCATTTCAAGTAACACATCCCTGGGTTGATCAATTAAATGAGTTTCTAAAAAGGAGGATAGCTGCTCGATCAGATGTCCAATCCCTAAGTTGTGGTACTTGCCTATTATTTGATACCTTAAATAGAACCGATCATTTTTGGTGCCGCTGCCAGGGACGGTGTCAAGCCAATTATTTTCCCTTAGCCATTGGTAGATTTCAATTCCAGTATGTACATCCTTTTTAAATAGGGTTTTCTATCAAAAAATTCTTTCACTCCACCACTGAAAGTTTTCACTTACATGTATACATAGAAGAAGAAGAGATGCTCTAGGAAGGTACTTACCCAACTACTCCAATAGTCATTTAGGAGATATTTTTGTACCAAACAAAGACGAAGATGAGGGTCAGTTCATGGATACAATTGTCAACCTTCCTTTATCTGAATCATCATCAACACCTTTAGAAGGTGATGCGCTGAACTTTCACCTTCTAGAAGGTGAACTAGAGTTTAATCCATTCGCAGAAGCCTTAGCCAATCTCAAAATCCAAAACTAGACAATCAAGAAGAAAATCCACTACCTCTAGTCATTTACCAACTGCAAGGTCTTCCTCAGCATCTTCCCAGGATGGTGAATCCCCCTACCTTTCCATTTTCCATTACTGATTAGCATGATAACAACAACTACAATAATATTCCCTCATCAACTCTTCCCAAATTTTATGGTTGTATCATCTTAAGATGGAATAACTTCCATGTTAAGAATGTTTAGCCCTCCTTAGGGGGTGTTTTTTACCACCGTCATATTGTCCCCTCATTTCTAAATCCTCTCCTACTTCTATGCTTGTTTAGGACCCTGATTGGGCCTCTGTCGGCACCATCCATCCCATCTGGCATGTTTTCTAGGGGTTTTGACTCCCTAGGTCAAGGTTGACCTTGACCTTGACCTAGGTCAAGGATGACCTTGAACTTGACCTGGATCCCCCTTTCAAATATGGAAGTTTGTCAACTGCTAAAGGTCATCAAAAATTCATTTCCCACTTCTGGGTCAACTATTTTGGGTTCCAAAGCGATGATTCTTAAATTATATTTAATATAGGTCCTCTTCTAGGGGTATGGGTCTAAAATGTAATTTAATTGTCCTATGTAGGCCTCTCTATAATATTGTGCCCTAGTTTCATATAAAAGGAAGTTTTCTCCTCTCATTTTCTCTAACCATCATCAAGCATAACCAAGAAGAAATCATCTAAGTGATAAGAAGGATAATCTCAAGCTCTAGGTGAAGAACAACTATCATCAAGCCAAAATTTCAAGCATCCATTATTCCACATGTTTTCAATCTTTTAAGGTATTCAATTCTTCCTCCTAAGCATTCAAGTTCTCCATTGAAGATCAAGGATTCAAGCTTTCAAGCCTTTGAATGGATTTGGTTAAAGCATTTAAGATCCATCATTCAAACCCTAGTTCTATCCATCATGGTGGTGTTATCTTCCTTCAAGATCCTTTGTGCATCCTCAAACATTCATTCATTCTCTCTTCAAGGTGGATTCCAAGCATACAATCATGAAGGTTTATGGTTTCTAATTAAGTTCAAGCTTTCATATTTACATAATTGTTTACATTCAAAATACAATTGCATATCTATTTGAATATCATAGCTTCATTATTAGATTTACTTCTACTACTTGCTAGCATTCTTTATTTCAATTATTGATTTCAAGGTTAATTCCTAAATCGGG
>MU225562.1:480537-523177 GCA_018584345.1 Thuja plicata | reverse complement strand
GGTTATTTTGACTCTGGGTTATTTTGGATTGGGTTATTATGACCATGGGTTATTTTGTCCTCGGGTTATTATGGCTGGGTTATTTTGTCCAGGGTTATTTTGGCCGGGTTATTATGTCCTGTAATCCCACAAATGGATTTTGCCTCACCAATGTGTCCTGACATTGGAGAGGAGGATGAAGTAGTCAATTCAGTAGCCCAACTCATGATGTTAGAAAGGTATCCATTCCTATAGCTACAGGAGGAGGACACCATAATCACCAATATTATGCAAAAGAAGTATTGTCGTGACTCAACATCCATTAACTGTCTCAATTCCCATAACTACTCCCTGCAAGCTTTGTACCCTAATTGCATCATACCTTCTATAACCACCTAGATTTGGTCTGCTCTGACCATAAACCCTATTTTTCCTAAGTGTGATCATACCCCCAATTATGTTCAGACAACTCTTTGATCGGCTGACATAATTCATTCAAATCAAATTTAATCTCCTAAGTGATCTAATCACTAAATTTTATTAATCACCTAAGCCAATCAAATCAAATCAATTTAATCCAAATCATTTTAAATCAAACATGGCTAAGGTAATTAATTTAAAAGGAATTAAATAAATCCCTATTATATCAAATCACTTGCAAAAAGCCTATCTTCTAGCCTAAATTAATCTAATTAATTGGCTATAGTCCTAATTAATTATCTAAAGCAATAAAAATCTTAAATAATTAATATTCCTATTTTTGAATGAATATATTTAATATAATTCATTTCATTAATATTTCCCTAAACCCTATCCTAACCTATCTCAACCACTTTGACCATGGGTTCAAACCCATCCCAACCTATTCACCCCATGCTAAATATAATCCTATTCCTAATCCCATTCTAACCCACCTCCTAATGATGTCACATTTCTAAAAAGATGATTAGGAACTCAACCCACTTGAGAAAGTCAACTTTCTCAAGCTTGACTCTCTCTAAGTCCACCTTCTCAAGCTTGCCTCTTACACCCTTCCCATGCTTCTTAAAGGCTCCCATTAATGCCTTATTAATGGAGATTCCTCAAGTCCATGCCTCTTCAATACCTTTGACATTTATTCCTCTTACACCTCATTAATGGGTTTTACAACTCCATTAATGAACCTTGTCTCCCTCTCTCTCCTCATTTCTTCTATAAATAGGAGTTTTTGAGCTCAAATGAGCCTAAATTTTAGATTGAAAATGTATTGTTATACTGCTTAGATCATTTGTGAATTCATGTTGCATTTTAGCTTTAATATTAGGCATTGTTATTATCTTCATTTTAGAGCTAATATGCATGTTTCTTTATCATTTAGATTAGTTTTGATTCAAATCTTTCATGCTAGGTTGTATATGTCACTGGAAAAGGCATAATCTGAGGGCTATTATGTTATTTTTCACACTCCTCCTAGTTAGAAAGCAATAGATCAATTTTAGTGGATTGTCATACTTTACTAACCCTATTTTCACTAATGTAATGATCTATTGAAGTGTTGTGTCACAGGTAACAAGTGCACTATTTCACACACATTTTTGGCACCCACCGTGGGGCTTAATTCTATATTTTGCCTCATTTTAACTCCATTTTTCACCAATTTATCTTCCCAGTTTTCAGGTCCAGAGTCATTTTTGGTAGCAGAAGCTCGCATCCGGGATACGCCCTCATACCGTAGAAATTGAGGCTCGCATCCAAGATTTCCTGGGTTATTTTTGGTATAGGTGCACATCTAGTGAATATTCTTTCACATCTGGTAGTAGAGGCTCGCATCTATTTTGTTGCATCGTATCCCATATTTCTAGTATCGCATATGGTTGAATTTTTTGTGAACTTCATTGCCTAACCCCTAACACTTTAACCAGTTGTTGATTTGATCTTTTGACAGCCTAACGAGTTCTTGCAGGTTGCTGATAAGGAAGTAAGAAGACTTGGCTAACATGTGTGGTTACAGGTGTTTTTGAACTGATTTCAATACTAACCATTTACAAAGCCTTTTTTTCAAAACTTAAAACATTTTTCTCAACACTTGTTAAAGTGACCAGATTACTATGCTCTTTTCCTTTAAGGAAAATCAGACGTTGGTTTAACACTTGTAAAGGAATTTGGAGATAAATGGACAAACAAACTCAAACTTTAATTCATTTTGGAAATCATTAATTTGAAAATCAAGTCACTAAATCTTGTGGGATAATTGAACAAGTCACATTGTTTAATTCATTTTGGGATCTAAAACTGAACAAGCAAATCATTTAAACATTGTAGATAATTGAAAAAAACAAATTTGCTTTTACACATTCTGATTTCATCAACTTAGGAATATCTAAATCAAGCTCAACATGGCTTGAGGGAATGAACATTAATTTATGTTTTTTGGGAGAAAATGACATGGATTAGGAGAGTATGTTCTTCTTTTGAAGAATCAGAAATCTAGACATCCAACGCTCGTCAATCCTTTGTATGCTTATTTAATAGTAGAGGGCCTACCGGTTGAGGAAAAAATATCTCAGAAATGACCCAAGTGAGGACAATTTTTATGCCAATCCTTCCAACTCACTATAAATAGTTGCTTCCTCGTAGGCTAAAGCCTCGAAAGATGGAATCAGTTTTGTTCCTAGAATTTTGACATCATTCCTTGAACATGCTTGGGTATGTGTAGAGCGGAGCTGCTTCAAGCTTGCTTGCAAGACGATACATATTTAGGTACTCATAGGGCTATACGCCTCAATTTTTCCTTGTGTAATTCTATGGGGGATGGTTTCGAATGGATTGCCCCATTATAAACAACAAACTTTATAGATAAAATACCTGATTCATCAGCAAAAGGGTGATAATCCTTATGCAAGGCAAAAAGTATTTTCCCCAAGACACTCATCATATCATGCCCTCACTTGCATTTGGAGTCAGCTAATATAGCATCATGACTGGAGCCATTGCGTGCTTGGTGATGGATATATTCTGATTAGCATTTGAGTGTGTAACTAAGTCAACGAGCAAGGATTTTCATCCTCCACCTAGAATATAGGGCATAAGGATGTATTTGTTCCCCTAACAATGAAAATCTACTTGATGTATCTAAAAGATCACTAACAAGATAACACCTTCAAAACAAGAAACAAACTTCAATCCTTGGTCTACACGTGTTTTTCACTCACTGACAGGTCTTAGAACACAATCTGCAATCAAACAAACTTCACACACTTTCAAGATAAAATTTCCAAAAATGGTAAAATCAGACAGAGACATCAGTAACTCGCATCCCAGATTTCCTGGCTTGTATTTGGTATCCTGGCTCGTATCTAGTATCCTATCTCACATCTGTTCAACACATCATCGCATCTAGAGTTAAAGCTCACATCCTGAGTCATCATAAGCTCACATAATGTATTTCCTGGCTCGCATCTAGGACAGTGAGCACTTGCAGAATAGTTTCTCAGGAAAAATCAGTTGATTTGGGTACCCTTTTGGCTCTTTAGTCTGTCCCTATTTTCTTTTCACATCTCCTTATTTCTTTGTCAAAACACTTTTTTTCAAACGTCTACCTTGCATGTCTTGTCATTTTCTCACAATTAGTCTCAATATGTGTGGTCTATCTAATTTTTAAAACAACTTGATTCCCAGCTCACTATCAGGGAATTCTAACCCTCTGATGCTAGAATCATTTACTTCCACCAACACACAAATGATACTTACACCAGCCAACAGACAAGCAGAGTGACATGACAAAAGTTGTGGGAGCCAGGAGTAGGATACGTGTAACTTTAGGAAAGCAAAAAGGGGTGCCACAAGTGGATTGTGGAGCCGTGTCTTTCAGTGGATGTCAGGAATGGTTCTTGGATAGTGGAAGGTGGAAGAAAAAATTTGGGTGTGGTACTAGGCTGAGTAGGAGACATAAGTATTTGGTATATGGTTCTCGGTGTTCAATTTGGTTGGACAGCTTAGTTGAAGTTAGTCATGGAGTGGATTCATGCAGGCGTCAACATTCAGTATGTTGACAGCATCAAGTATGTTATAGTGACATAAATGGTGCAAAAGTGGAGTATTCCAAGGTTGTGCAGTTCATCCAAGGTGTGGAGAATGGTCTATGAGGCATGTGTAGATCTCACTGGCAGGTGCTAAGGTAGTGAAGCGCGGGCCTTGAGCTAGGAGTTCCAGTGTCGAGGACGTCACCTATTTTAAAGTGGGGGAGGATGTAAGGGGCTGGAAATTCACTAAATGGATGGGGCTATGTGGAGTGCAAGGTACGCATGATCACAGTGTTCAATCCTGTCAAGGACGGATTTGAGGTGCAATCTTGGGGCTGTGTCGCTTGGAAGCTGGGCACATAATTGTGGCATAGGATCTTGCATGGTGTAGATCTGAGGTGTAACCATGGAGGGTAAGTGTACGAGTGCATAAAGGGTGGCTAGGGTGGCCAACCTCCCTCAAGAGGGACAAATCAAATTATTCCTTCCCTCATGTCTTTTGGCAAGACTTGAGGTATCATATGGATAGAGGTGAAATGGAGTAGCCTCGCCTTACCGAAGGCTGGTGAGGTTTATTGGTGGATGCAAGCTCGTAGTTCCTATCTTAGTGAAGCAGAGTAACTAAGCCAATTTTGGGGATGATTACAGGGGAGTTATTCATGACCCAAAAGCTGGGGAAGTGGAGTACCTAGTCCCAAGGCGGGAGGCAACTGCACAATGGGTTGTCCAAGTAGGAGAGTTGGAGTTTGTGTTGGGCAAGCTATGCAAGTGAGTGTTGCAGAGCCAGATATCCATGCACGGTGGATCTAAGGGGGTGTTGCACTGGGTGTGCATCTAGGTTACCTGGAAGGTTGGATTTTCATTGAGATTCGGTATCTCAAGGACCTACAAGCGGGGTCAAGGATGGTAGATGAGATACGGTATTCTAGAGGAGTGCTCAAGGTGAGCCAAGCCATGAGGTAGATTCATAAGGGTGATCAAAGGGTTGTGTTGCATTATTGAAATGGTGATATGGTTCATAGGCAATGTGCTATGGTGGTATAGCCGAGTTGGAAAGTGAGTACAGAGACCAAGGGATTGGGATGGATCATGGAACAAGGGCATGGAGCACAAGTAGGTATGCATTACGCAGGGGAATCCAAGGAGCTAAGATTGCAGGGATGCATGAGTTGGTTTGAATGAAATGGATGCATGAGTAACAAGGTTCACCAACAGGGCCACGTAGATAAGGACCAGGGGTCAAGGCGGTTAGTGCTCAGTGTTTGGATTCAAAGCTAGCTATGGTGGTTAGTTGTCCCATGGGGAATGGATTAGTTCTTCAAGGTCCATGGCAGACTGGGGGAGCCCAACATGGGACACCAGTGCTTTGGTAGTACTGGGCATGCTTTGGTAGCATGCAAGGAAAGGACAGGAGAACTCAAGGTGTTCAGAGGTGCTTTGGTAGTACCAAGTATGCTTTGGCAGTATGCGTAGCAAGCAGGAGGACTCAGTGGTCCAAGTCACTCAGGTGGGATGCAGTGTTCAGTAAGGGAGACTCAGGGAGTCCTGATGCACAGAGGAAGTGTAGTGTATAGTCCATGGGGGCATGCATAGTTGAGGAAGGTGGAGCTAAGGTGGTTCTAGCGCATTTAGAGTGGCGCAACAGTCATCAAGAGAACTTGGGGAGTTGAGATCACCAAGGCTAATGTTAGTAGCATGGGTCTTATGGGGGATGCCATAGACAAACACATAAGGTGTCCAGTTGATGAAGTGAAAAGGGGGTTCAATAGGGTTGGATAGGAGTAGAGCTATAGGGGCTCGAGGATGTGTGCGCAACACATATAAAGGATGTAGAGCCAAGGAGGTTTGGCATGCACTACCATTCCGCGGGGTGTATGTTAAGGTAGTCAAGTGATGGGTGATTGAAGTTTGGGGTAAGGCGTAGTCTAGGAGAAAGAAATGGACTTGACCGCAATGGGGGTCACGAGTAAGGCTTGTCAGTGCCACACGAGGTTGGAATTCTCAGGGAGAGGCTCATCCTGGGCATGAGCACACACTCACTTGAATGATTTGGGATACTACCTGACACTATCAGGAAACTTTGATGAAGTTGAGATCCAAATACATGGTTAACACAAGACGCAACAAGTAAACATCTAAAGGATCAAGAGTATTTCCTAAATCACTACACTTTCAAGGAGAAACATCTTGCAATTCCCTACTCAATCTAGACTCTTTAAAAATGGACAGGTCCACTCATGGATGGAGTGAGGCTTTTGACAAATATGACAATAGAAAAAACCAAAAGCATGAAGATATCGATGAAGAAGAAGAACCCACATTTGACCATCCTATATTTGAATCAGGCGGTGAGGAAGACATCACTGAAGAAGAGTACAATAAACTCAAATAGAGTAGTAAGTTCCACAAGCTAATGGAAAAGATGATTGACGAAGATAAAAAGAAATACTTTCTCCATCTAGCATCCACTGGCGTAAAGTTACCCAAGGATTATGATGTGGAACAACTAAAAGAAAAGGAGGTGCTCAATCCTATATCTATTCTCACCAAACAACTCATCTTGATGCAAATAGAGCTTGCGACTCTCAAACAGGAGACGGCTAAACCCAAAACAAAATACTTTGTGGACTCCATTTTTCCATTTCCTTTGACAAGAGTGTTACTATGGTGTTGTTTCCTCCTAACATGGCAAGGCCAAAATATGACAAGTATACGAGAGAGACCGATCCACATGACTATGTTAGAGAATTTTGTGCTCTGAGCATAGAGTACATGCATGAACCTACATACCTCAAGTGTCTTTTTCTTGGAAGTCTAGGAGGAAACGCCATGGAATGGTTCTCAAAGCTTACACCTAAGGTCAAAGCTTTTGAGGAGTTAATTCAAAAATTTATCCAACATTAATCCTATAATATACAACATGATGTGACCATGATGGATCTATGTAACACTAAACAAAAGACTGGTGAATCCTTTACCCACTTTCTACAAAGGTGGAGGAAAATATTTGCATGTTATTCAAGAGCTATTCCCGAATCTAAAAATATGGAAATCTTTTTCAATAACTTGGTACCTGAGTTAAACTACGCATTGCAAATGCAAGACTCCCCTATCTTCAACAAGATGATCAAGAATGCCATCTGTATCGAAGAAGTTATGGTCAAAAAGGGAGAGATCACTCTTCAAAGTGAAAAAAAATCTAACTCCAAGCCTAAATGGTGGAAGAAAAACAAAAATTTTGTAAACGATGGTGTAGTAGACGCATCCAATGTTGGTCCTAAACCTCAGGTATTCAATCTAAATAACAGCATGCAAGCAAGCAAAGATGCCAAAGTAACGACCCCCATACCCAAAGCAAACAATGATAATAGGAAGGGTTAGCCATGGACCTCAAAACCTCAAAGAACATTCACTCCTTTGGGAGAGCCTCTCGAGACTGTTTTAAAGAGTCTATTAGAAAACAAAGTTCTCACAATCCTAGATTCCAAACCATGGGAACCAATGGTCAAACCAAGGTGGTTGGATGATAATTCTTATTGTTTCTTTCACAAAAATAAATGACACAAGACTAAAAACTGTCTTAAACTTAAACATGTTATCCAAGACCTTATTGAAGGATGGAAAATAAAAGTGGAAGGACACACTACCAATGAAGATCATACAACATTTAACAAACTGTTCCCTAATTATGAGAAAGGGGAAGCATCTAAAGGAAAAGGTAATGAAGTAAACTACACCTACTCCAATAAATATAACATGATCAATATGTTAGACATTAAAACTCAATCAATTAATGTGGTCACAATCAAAGTTATTTCTTTCCAATCAAATGCGGTGACTCAGAGCCAAGCACAAGTCACAATCAAAGGACCTAATTCCTCAACAAAACCAGCATCAACGTCCAAGGTGCCTATTGTTACTATCCCCAAGCCATCAGAAAAACACATGGTTACTATTCTTGTATCAAAGTATGACTTGGTGGACCAATTACAATGAACCTCTACTAAAATTTCCATTTTTGAGTTGCTTAAAATATCCACAGTGCATAGGGAAATCCTGGAACAAGCCCTACATGTTGCAAATGTCCCAAAGGACCTTGATATAGAAAAATTCCAAGCGATGGTTAATCACATCTCTGTGCCACATTACCTGTCCTTTTCTAAAGAGGATGATAAATCATTGACACATCCACATAATCAACCCCTTCATATTGAATTCCGCATTCATAAATATTGTGTTAGACGCATATTGATAGATGGAGGCACATGATTGAATATTTGTACCCTTAATCTAATCAAGAAACTGGGTCTTTCAGAACAAACCATTGACTCTAGAAGAAAAATCACTATCAAATCTTATTATGAGGAAGAAAGATCCTCTAAAGGTCTTATTTTTCTACCCATCAAAATCGGACCAGTTGAACGGAATGTCATATGTCAAGTTCAGGATCTACTCCAGCTTACAACATACTATTGGGGAGACAATGGATCCACGAAATGCAAGCAGTGTCGTCTACTTACCACTAGTGTATCAAGTTCCCACATAATGGGGTGGAAGTAACAATTCTTGTAGATGCTAATTATACTTGCAACAATATCAAGGCAGGTAGTATGATTCCACATAACAAGGAAGATATGGATGAGATTGCTCCTGAGACTACCAAAGACATGGTGATGAAAAATTTTTGAAAGACCTTAAAACTTGAAGAAACATGTATGGGAGAATACAAGTTGGACAAGAATCCATCACTGACAAAATCACCAATATCACCAAGATCCTATGGAAGAACCTCCTCGTCTTTCACACCTGCCGCATCTAAGGTGTCGAATATCCATAAAGAAATTTCCATGGTTAAGGAATCCACATCTTCTTTAGATAACACAGAAGAATGGGTAGTCTTGGACTGGCTTTACAAAGGAGAACCAAAGGAAGCTAAGGTCAAACATGTAGAAGTATCCCCAAAGAAGTATAGTAAAGGGTACGACCTCCTCAAACAAATGGGATAAAAAGAAAAAGGACCTCTAAGCGACACAAGAAGAGGACATATTGAGCCTGTACACATGGAGTTCAGAAAAACCAGAGACAAAATAGGACTAGGTTTTAATAATGACTCTGACAAACCTACTTCAAAAGATAGTCCAATCTCTGACAAAGGGAGTGATGAAATAGAGGAGATAGAACTAGAACCATGGTCCTATGAAATATTATTACATGTTGGCATGAAGAATCCCGAATATCAAGGAGAGCAATATGTACCAATCTTTGAGGTACCACAAGATATTCACATACCTTTGTTAGCACAAGCTCCTATTCAAGAGGTAGGAGACACAACATAAGATGATCCAGAGGTACCATTGATAGCAACGGCTACTGGGAGAACATCACAACAACAAGCTTCACATCCTAACTTGGGGCAATTACTCACAATCACACGTGTCCTTGATTTACCACACTTTGATCCATAGGTGGCTAAATGGGTACATCATATAACTATTGCAAAATTCTTAAACCGATCTGATAATGAAGTAACTGAATCTCATGATTATGAATGGGATGAGCTAGCTATCACCACATAGGAAATTGAAATAGATGTGATTCACATGTTTGCAGCTCCATCAGCACCCAACAAACATTCTAACACTACTCCCAACAATATTGATATTCGTGAAGTAGAGGAGGATTTCCTTCCTCTAATCATTGATGGGGAGACTGGTGTTTTCCTAAGTCTAGAAGAACTTCAAAGGAAACAAGCAATAAGCCTCCTTTTATGGAGAGATGATGATGAAATTTCCACTGACAAGTCACTAGATTTTGGTTCGCATATAACTAACAATGACCCTTTTAATGACAATCTAACTCTTATTGATCTAAACATCGAAGAACTTAACTTAATAGGACATGTCATGTTAGTTAATAGTCTTGACACTAATGCGATGTTGTCCTTCCCAAAATTTGACTCCTTATCTTTGACAAACCCAGATCTAATTGATTGGACTAATATGGATCCTACTCCTATCATGACCTTCCGCAATGATTACACATTGGCTTGCTATCTAAATGCTTTTGAACCCTACCCTTCTTCCACCAATGCAAGGAGCGTGAACATGTCATAGGAGGATATCAAGTTTCTCAGTCAAAAATTGAAAAATAAAAAGAAAAAGAGAACTCATGGTGAAAACCACGTTGTGGCAGTATCAAATTCTAAAATATTAAAAACAAAAGATGTATCTAATGGTGAAAACCTCTCAGAGGTGCCAAAGGATGAGATTTGTGATATTCTCCCTGAGAACTTTCAAGAAAGATCTTCAGTACTAATAGAACCAACAGAACCAGTTAACTTGGGCACAATTAAAGATCCTCAAATAGTTCACCTAGCATAATCTTTGTTAGAAGAGGAGAAGACATAGTTCACTGAGTTCCTAAAAGAGAAGAAGATCAACTTTGCATGGTCTTACATAGATATGCCTAGGCTGGATAGTAAATTAATAATGAACCACTTTTCTATAGCTCCCGGGATCAAGCCCATGAAACAAAAACTTAGAAAGATGCATCCTCATATTGCATTGCTAGTAAAGGCGGAGCTAGAGAAATTTTTAAAATCTAGATTCATCTGAGTCATTGCCTATGCATGATGGATCTCCAATGTGGTCCCAGTGTCTAAATCTAATAAATATATCAGGGTCTGTATGGACTTTAGAGACTTAAACAAGGCATGTCCTAAGGATGACATCCCACTGCCCAATATTGATATGATCATAGACATCACCGTAGGATACCAAATGTATTCACTAATGGATGGTTTCTCACGCTACAATCAAATAAAAATTTCCCATGAGGATCAAGAGAAGACCGCATTTAAATGCACATGGGGGATCTTTTGTTGGAATGTCATGCTATTTGGGTAAAAGAATGTCGGTGCTACATATCAAAGAGAAATGACTACTATATTCCATGATATGATGCATAAAAACATGGAGGATTATGTGGATGACACCTTAGCTAAATCCAAAGAAAGGGGAACTCGTGTTGATGACTTAAGGAAAATATTGGATTGTATGGAGCAATTTCAACTCAGGCTCAATCTAAATAAATGTGCCTTTGGGGTCCAATCAGGAAAACTCTTAGGGTTTATTATTTCAGTAAAAGGAATTGAAGTAGATCCTGCAAAAGTCAAAGCTATACTAGAGATGACTCCTCCACGCAAGATCAGTAAAATGAAGACATTACAAGGGAGACTTCAATCAATCAGGAGGTTCATGTCACAATTTGCTGACAGAGCACAACCCTTTACCAAATTGCTACATAAAGGAGTCACTTTCAAGTGGGATGAACATTTTGAAGCCAACTTCAGAGAACTAAAAGAGTACCTTACTACTCCTATTCTTATGGTGCCCATTCATGGAAAGAAATTACTCCTGTATATCTTAGCTACAGCCATGTCACTGGGATTATTTCTAGCACAAGAGGATGAAACTAAGAAAGAAAGAGAAATCTACTACATTAGTAGAACACTAGTGGCCTATGAACTCAATTACAACATTATTGAAAAAGCATGCTTAGAAGTTGTCTTTGCGTCACAAAAATGGAGACATTACATGCTATCATATATAGTAAGGCTCATTACAAAGATAGATCCTTTGAAGTACCTCCTCAGCAAGATAGCATTAACAGGATGATAAGCAAAATTCATCCTAATTCTGAGTAAATTTGACATTGAGTATGTGGACAAAACAGATATTAAAGGACAAGTCCTCACAGATCAACTAGCTGATTCACCACTCCAAGATGATGAACCTCTAAGGATTGAATTCCCTGATGAAACAATTATGCATCTAACTAAGCATCCGTGGAAGATGTACTTTTACAGTTCTTTCACGCAACAAGGCTCTAGAGTAGGAGTTATATTCATAACTCCTCAAGGCTACAAGATACCCAAGTCCTACAAATTGATATTTCTATGCATGAACAACATTTATGAATATGAAGCATTGGTAAACGGTCTTAAACTTTCCATGGAGTGGAAGATTGTAGAGTTACATGTGTATGGTGACTCTTAGCTCATTATCAATCAAGTCAATGGAGATTATCAGACACAAGATGAGAAGTTGATGCCCTACAAGCAACTGGTTGATGACCTAAAGAAGTACTTTTCCTTCATCAAATTCCAGTAGATACCCAGAACAAAGAATAAGGTTGTCGATGCCATGGCTACATTAGCATCCATGTTACAACTGGAGGAACATCAATTTTTCTATGAATTCTTGGTGGAAGAATTATCCTACCCCGCCTTTGATACCCCTGAATACCTAGTAATTTTTACTCTAAATGCCCAAGACCCATCTCAGTATGTTAATATTATCACTTACCTAACTAACCAAACCATTCCCAATAATCTATCAAGAAATGAGAAAAGAGCCTTGATTAGGATAGCATCGCATTATGTCCTCATAACTAATAACTTATATCGATGAGGTCTTGACAGTATGCTTCTTAGATGTTTAGAACTTGAAGAGTCAAATCATGCATTAAAATAAGTCCATGAAGGTGTATGTGGATCACATTCAAATGGTTTTTCATTGGCAAAGAAAATTCTCAAAGTAGGTTATTACTATCCTACAATGGAAAAAGATACTATTCAATTTTCCAAAACATGTCATAAATGCTAGAAACATGGAAATCTCATCCATGCTCCTGCCAAAGAACTTATACTTTTCATTACACATTAGCCATTTCAGCAATGGGCCTTTGACTTGGTTGGACAAATATATCCCAATTCTTAAAATGGACACAAGTTCATGATTACAGCCACTGAGTATTTCACGAAGTGGGTTGAAGCCATCCCGCTAATCAAAGCCACTAGAAAATAGGTGGCTATGTTCATTATGAACTACATTATCTGTAGATATGGGATACTCTCTTCAATTGTAACAGAGAATGGGGACCAATTTAAAAACCAAGAGATTGATGACCTTTGTGAACAGTTCCACATTACTCAACATTGCTCCTCAATCTATTACCCTCAATGTAATGGACAGGCTGAGGCATCTAACAAGAATATTCTCAAGATCCTACACAGAACTATGAGTAAGTCTAGTAGAGACTGGCATTTACAACTAAATCTGACATTATGGGCCTACAGAACAACCATCCGAACACCAAATGGATCCACACCATTTTCTCTAGTCTATGGCGCTGAGGCAGTACTACCTATTGAGGTTGAACTCCCATCTTTGCGGATATCTTTACAAGGTCTTGTTATTGATGAGCAATACCACATTGATAGGGTGAATTCTTTAGACCTACTTGATGAGCGCAGGCAATAAGCGTTCAATCATCTAAAGGTGTACCAAGCATGAATGTCCAAAGGGTACAATAAAAATGTAAAACCATGACAATTTCAAGTGGGGGATCTCATCCTAAAGGAGAATCCTAAAAACCAGCCTAACACAGAACAGAAGGGAAAGTTTGAACCTAACTAGTTGGGACCTTATGTTATCACTGCTACTTTTGGGACGGGAGCCTATCAACTAGCTACACCTAATGGAGATTTCCTTCTAGATCCTATCAACACTTTGCATTTGAAGTGGTTCTATGCTTGATGTTCGGCTAGCAGAGCCTGTACAATGAAATAGTTCTCAAAAAATACCAAAAACATGCAAAAAATTGATCGTGAAGAAATCCAAAAATAGTGGAAAAATCTCTAAAGAAAGGTATCCTTGGTGAAAACCTGGCAAACAAGTGCCTTGATACTACAAAAACATTCAAAAAATAAAAAATTGAAAAATAATTGAAAAAGAGAAAGGTGACTTGGTGAAAACCTAGTAAAACAGGCATCTTGGTAGCATAAGGAATAAAAGTTTTACCAAGTGGTGAAAACTTGGAAATCAGGTGTCACTTATATTCTGCGCTCTATCTATCAATATGTTGTTGACACTACACCTTCATGATTTCACCTGTGCTAAAAATTGACTTGGTATCCTTACCAAAATCTTATCCTTGCTTGGGATTTGTTTGTATTTCTATCTTAGGGTCAAGTTATTTTGCACTGGGGGCATCTTTTCCAGTATGATAGGTTGCATCTGCTAGGTCATCATAGGATGGTTTGTCTCATGATATGATTCTTCTCAATGCTTTCCCCAAACTATCACTTTCACGAAACAAGGTTGACACAAACATTACACTAACATGAATGGTGTTCCTAAGGCCTACACTAGATTGCAAACAGGAATAACATTATACACAGACATGAAACAACATATTGCTTAAATTCCACTTTTGGTTGATGAATCTACACTGCGCTTGAAAAATGAATCAACAGTATTTCTCAATACTACCTAAAACACAATTTGATCTTGGTTTGATTATGACTCTTTTATGTTATGATGATGATTTAAGTAGGGGCATCTAAGCAGTTATGAATTTAATTTAATTGATTCACAATTGATAGTTGTTATGTCTTCCGAGTTACTCCATGACGTCTACACAAAGACAAAGAGTCGCAAGGATGGGGACATAATAATTTCTTAGTTTTTTGTGTATGGTGATTGTTCCAAATAATCTTATACATTTCACCTACCTTGGATGTTTATGGTAAGAGCTGCCACCCTGAGTGGATAGCCGCATA
The DNA here is from genome assembly GCA_018584345.1 of Thuja plicata. NCBI lineage: Eukaryota > Viridiplantae > Streptophyta > Pinopsida > Cupressales > Cupressaceae > Thuja > Thuja plicata. The sequence continues at coordinate 508,573 of MU225562.1, read as the reverse complement.
TATCTCGATCTTTGTTATGTGTAAACTAAGGTGAAGTTGAAACAATTTCCTTGTCTATTTTCTAACTCAGATTCTCACTAAGGTATATGAAGCAAAATATACCCAAGGATATGAATTTTCAAGGTCATTGCGGGTCCAATATCTTACCTTACTCAAAATTTGACATAGTAAAAGGAAGGTGACTATTTTGTTATCCTGGCTTCTATGCCTTGATGCCTAAGTCTATTTTTGACATTTCAATAAAACATAGTATTCATACTTTCATAATATCAGTGGGCATTGGTGATTGTTGTACTATCAAGTGGTAACCATTCTGAAAAGTGCCCAATGATGATAAAAATGTCCAATATCTACCAAGTAGTGACAATTCCTAAGAGTCTGCATATAGCTGCATTTAGAGATTGCATCATGCATATTTAAAAGAATGTGAGCTCAAAAATGATTTCTATTTTCTTCTAAATCGAAGTTAATTACACCCATATTATTGATATTTATATCATTACACATCCATGACATACATTTTGCATCCATAAAATGAGACAGAAGGAAAATACAAAAAACAAAGCATTTTATACATCGCATTTATTTTTACATCCTAAGTGCATCCGTACATTTTACTTGCATAAGAAAAACTCAAAAACATACATTTTGCATATTCACATAGGTATCACTTGAAACATATTTATATTAGTAATAAATCCAAACACATAAATGATGTCATCATCTAAAAATATAATTCATCATGAGACCAAGATAAATCTACATCACATGTGAAAAACATCTATCAAAGCAAAGGGAACTCATGAAACATATCAGAATCAGAACCAACTGCATCAGATATTTATCAAAAACATGGTATAGATCAACAATATGGTACAATTCTATACAAAGAGAACCAAAGTATATGGATAAATCAAATATACATATATCCAGTATCAATAGTACAAAAGAATGGCCACACAGGGCTCCAAATATACAATATGATCTCACAAAATAGTACAAAAAGACATGTCTCACATCTGAATCCCCCCTCTCATTGATCTGGAGGAGGAGGAGGCATCGCTCCCTCAAACTGCTAGGGAACTCATGAATAATAAAGTGCTCTCTGTACCTCTAGAACTGCAGCATGGTATAATGCAAAGTAATAGGTTACTCTCTGTCCCTGGCGCGTGGCTATCTGAGCTTGGGCATCTCTCTCCAATCTGAGCATATCACCCTACCTATCCTGCTCTACCCTAAGGCACTCCAACTATGCATCCCTATCAGTCAATAGAGCCTCTAAAGTAGTGATGCATTCTCCCAACTACTCTCTCTCTTGCTCACACTGGGATAGTGGGTCTCCATCCCTGCCGGAACCCCTTCCAGAATATTTTCCTGATGGTCTATCCTATGATCTATCAAGCTGCCTCTGGTTCTGCTACCTCTACTATCTATTTTACTTTCCTGTAAGTAGTAGACCTAGATCTATCTAGGGAGAAACAAATTTATAGCACATACACCGACCCTCCCCACTGCCACTGGCTACATCTGCAGTGCCACCCACAGCTCCACCTCCCCTATCATCTCCACCATTGTCCTCCTCATCTGGAGGAGGTTGCCTGCCATCTCATCTCCCTCCATCCCTACCTCCATCTCGCCCTCCTCCAGCACCCCTATCTCTCTGAGCTCCTCCTCTCCCTCTAGCAGGATGATCATCAGGATCATAATCTATCGGATCCTCTATACGAGGAATGGCCTCCTCAGGCACTGTGAATCATAGAAATGGATGCTGAAGCATCTCTGCTGTGTACCCATCAGAACAATCTGCATCTGCAACATCATGACAAAGGTCCCAATCAAATCCAACCATGTCCCTAATCTTCTATTGGGCAGTCTCATATACTAGCTAGGCACCCCATAATGGTGTCTCATCACAGATCCGAGCATATACAGTTACATCCTTGGTCTTTCCCTATTGTCGGCCGAACTGTCTCAAAACTCAAGTATGTATAAACCACTCTACAATGTATCTGGTCCTCCCGATAAGGTAGCTGCTCTGAAACAAAAATGGAACCTGTCTAGCATCTGAGGTCCACTCCTCACAGTCCAAGTATGGCCACCATACTACCCCTATCATATCATCAAAAAGCCTCCCCCAGTACTCTACCTTTCCCAGATGGGGCTGCTGAATCAAACTGACATTCATATAAACATAAGGCTGCTCAGGTGCACGCTAGCTGTCTATGATGGGTCATGTCACTGGGATGTGCTCCCAGGCCCAAATCTAAAGAATCAAAATGCCCACAATCATGCTTCGAGTATAATGATAAACAATCTCATGAAGCTCTCAGTACATATGGGTCAGAATACAGCTTCCCCATGCAAATCTCTATCTCTAGATGACCATCTTCTCCAACATATCTACCCATCCTACAAGGAATATGTGTTTTCCTCTGTCTGGCATCAGGATGCCAGCAATCAAGCCTACTAAATACATAGATAATCGATCATAATGATCACACATGTAATCCCAAGAAAGGTATCTACGATCAATAGTATCATCCTGGAAATACCGATGAGCTACACCAATCACCACAGTAGAAGTCAACTCAAAGTGCACCTCACAGCCAATAATAGGAACTTGCAGTATGCACCATACGTCCTCAGCAGTAACTGTCATCTCCCTAGTCAGGAGATGGAAGGTGTTGTGCTCTGAGTTCCATCTCTCAGCAAGAGAAGTCAACAGCCCTCGATTTACCCCTATATTGGGTAAACCAATCAAGGATCATAATCCGTAATGGACCACTACCTCCTACTCATCATCTGACAAAATTCTGGCCAAGGAAAGCATGCGCCCTGGATATGTACCTCGAAACACAACTACCTTAAAATTGACCTATTTTTGGAAAATAAAAGATAAATCCTTGTTCTATCTATGACCAAAATGTAAAATCATGATCAGCTAAGTGATTCAAGATCCATAGCAAATAAACAGTTCAAAATGGCTAAGTTTCTAAGTCCAAAAACAAGATGTGATCCTGGAAAAATAGGGTGTGATCTCTTTTGCTAGATGCAATCCTAGAAAAATAGGATGTGATTGATAATCCTGAGTACGATACCCTGAGCATACAGGGTAAGACATAAACTGAATTTCTTCTCCTAAACTAAGCTAAAAATAGAGTAATCAGATGTGATCTAGGAAATCTTGGATGCGACGCAGAAATCTAGGAAAATAGGATTTGATCCAAGAAATAATGGATGTGATGCGGGTTTAGCAGGGTACGATCTGGAATCCTGGATGCGACCCAGACTTCAAAGGGCTATAAAAATTGTAAAAATGCATGAAATTCAAAATTGCAAAATTCACGATGTAGTTTTGCGAGTACTTACCGAAGGTGCATAATTGGTCGGGTGCTGATGTCAACAGTTGAGCTTGAAATGATGTTTCCTAACTGGGACCACCATCTTCTCTCCAGAGCTCTCAAATTTACAATGGGTAAAAGTGAAAATGAATAGTAAAATAGTAATTTTTGAGCTATATATTGGTCTTTTGAGCTATTTAGGAGTTCTGAGACTCCTCCTAGGCAACTATAATTCCATTTATGTTCTCTTTTTTATCAAATTAGGAACCAAATCAAAGAAATGCAGAATTGCTCCATTTGTTCCAAAAATCTGTCAAATTGCACATTTCATCATAAATCTTGGTCTGACATAATTTTATCAGTCTTACCCCTCACATTTTCATGGAATTAACTTGGTACTCATGTGTTTATTCTTAAACACACTGTCTTTTTCACTTCTTCTACTCCGTTCTTTCTTGATCTACCCGTTCCTGCAGGTGATACATCATTTCAACAAAGGGATTTTATTTCTTTCCTTTCATTTTGTTTCTGAGGGGGCATGATCACACTATCATAAAATCAATTCTTGCTCAAAACAACATTAAAATTACTTCATTATCAAACAACTAGGGGCATGGCAGTTTCCTTGACTAAGTCAGAACTGTTGGATAGAAATCTTTGGTTCTCATAAGATGGCTATTTTGTGTTTCCTAATTTTAAAATATTCTTATTAAGCTCCTGGGAGCTTCATACTTACTTTTGGACGACAACCAAGTTCTCAAATTAGTATTACCCATCTTTGGACGACAACGAAGTTCAAAATTGGTATCTTTAAAATATTTTATTGACCTTTGGATGACAACCAATTTCAAAGTCAATTCTATCAGTTTAGTTCAATAAGTGTGAGACTGATCTTGTCAAGCATTTCGTTCGATCATGACCAAAATTCTCAAAAATTTTGAAGCCAACATCAAAAAATTTATTTGAATCACTATGCTGTCCGCACATCAATTCAAAGAGGGGAAAATGTAACCACCTAGTTTTAGTCTGCTTTGACCATAGACCCTATTTACCCTAAGTGTGATCATACCCCCAATTATGTTCAGACAACTCTTCGATCAGCTGACATAATTCATTCAAATCAAATTTAATCTCCTAAGGGATCTAATCACTAAATTTTATTAATCACCTAAGCCAATCAAATCAAATCAATTTAATTCAAATCATTTCAAATCAAACATGGCTGAGGTAATTAATTTAAAAGGAATTAAATAAATCCCTATTATATCAAATCACTTGCAAAAAGCCTATCTTCTAGCCTAAAATAATCTAATTAATTGGCTATAGTCCTAATTAATTATCTAAAGCAATAAAAATCTTAAACAATTAATATTCATATTTATGAATGAATATATTTAATATAATTCATTTCATTAATATTCCCCTAAACTCTAGCCTAACCTATCTCAACCACTTTGACCATGGGTTCAAACCCATCCCAACCTATTCACCCCATGATAAATCTAATCCTAATCCTAATCCCATTCTAACCCACCTCCTAATGATTTCACGGTCCTAAAAATGTGATTAAGAACTTAACCCACTTGAGAAAGACAACTTTCTCAAGCTTGCCTCTTACACCCTTCCCATGCTTCTTAAAGGCTCCCATTAATTCCTTATTAATGGAGATTCCTCAAGCCCATGCCTCTTCAATTCCTTTGGCATTTATTCCTCTTACACCTCATTAATGGGTTTTACAACTCCATTAATGAACCTTGTCCCCCTCTCTCTCCTCATTTCTTCTATAAATAGAAGGAGTTTTTGAGCTCAAATGAGGCTGAATTTTAGATTGAGAATGTATTGTTATGCTGCTTAGATCATTTGTGTATTCATGTTGCATTTTTGCATTAATATTAGAGCATTTTATCTTCATTTTAGAGCTAATATACATGTTTCTTTATCATTTAGATTAGTTTTGATTCAAATCTTTCATGCTAGGTTGTATATGTCACTAGAAAAGGCATAATGGGAGGGCTATTATGTTGTTTTTCACACTCTTAGTTAGAAATCAATAGATATATTTTAGTGGATTTCCATGCTTTACTAACCCTATTTTTACTAACATAATGATATATTGAAGTGTTGTGTCGCAGGTAACAGGTGCACTATTTCACACACACACCTTCCTCTCCTGCAGCCGAACACCTCTACCACCAACTTCTTCCCCATGAGGTCCAAGCACCTCCATTAACAGATTCATCTATGGTAGAACTCACAAAGTAGTTAGAGGTTTCCCTTGACCATTGCTTACATATTAATAGCCAACTCACAGACTAGAAACAGACATCATTGACCAGCCTGTTGAAAAACCATGCCACAGTATTCGCTTGGGATTATTATAACATGAAAGGTTTGGACCCCAAACTATGTACCCATCATATCTTCCTAAAAGAAGACAAACATCTTGTTAGATTATTCTATAGATGTATAAACCCTACGTTAAGAGAAATTGTCAAAATAGAGTTACAAAAGTTACTGAACGACAATTTTATCTACCCAATCTCTGACAGCCAGTGGGTCTCACCTTTAGTTATCATCCCAAAGAAAGTAGGAAAGTAACGATTATGTGTCAACTATAGGGAACTTAACAATGCCACTAAGAAGGACCATTTCTCCCTGCCTTTTATAGACCAACTCCTAAATTCCCTCATAGGAAAGTGTTATTTTTCTTTCCTAGATGGTTATAGTGGCTAAAACTAGATTAGGATCCTTCCTGAAGATCAGGAGAAAAAAAAACATTCACTTTCCCTTGGGGAACATTTTCTTACTTTGTACTTCCTTTTGGCCTCTGTTGGTTACTACCAGCGAGTAATAAAGGATTTTGAAAAATTAGTCGGGCCCATGTACTCCTTGCTCACAAAGGATTCAGAGTTTGTCTGGACAAACTCTTGTGAGGAATCCTTCCGGCAACTGAAGAAAGTACTTACACATGCACCAGTTCTCAAAGGACCTAATTGGGAATTACCATTCCATATCCACACAAATGCCTCTGACCATGCTGTGGGCATTGTTCTTGACCAGAAATATGGACCAGTAGAGCATGCCATCTACTTTATTAGTAAGAATCTAAAGGGTGCAGAGTTGAACTACACAATAACTAAAAAAGAACTCCTAGCTGTGATCTATGCATTGAGTAAGTTTCACCACTATATAGCTAGTTACCCAATATTTTTTCATACTAATCATGCAACCATTAAGTATTTGGTAAACAAACCTGCTATTTTAGGCAGGCTTGCCCGATGGCTTCTATTGCTACAAGAGTTCAACATCACGATAGTGGATAAACCAGGCAAAACCAATGTAGTCGCAGATTTCCTCTCCATATTAAAGAATGATGATGAGCCACATGTCATAGATGAAAACTTTCCAGATGACCACATGTTTTCTATTTCTACTCATACCCCCTGGTATGCTAACATCGCCAATTATTTGGTTACCCAAAAGGTACCACCACATTTTTCTTCCAAGGAAAAGAGGCTATTAATTGAAAAAACTTTCAATTTTCCTTGGCTAGCCAACTCTCTCTTCTACAATGGACCTGATCAGATCCTAAGAATGTGTATTCGTGAGGATGAGACCTATGATATAATCCATGCCTGCCATGATGAACCTTGTGGTGGCCATTTTGCAGCCAAACATACAGCCATGAAGATACTCAATACTGGCTATTACAGGCCCAATCTCTACAAAGATGCAGCTAATTATACCCGCAAGTGTGATAGAAGTCAGTGTATGGGCCGCCCCACCAAATCAGATGAAATTATTTTGTTTCCTTAGGTAATAGCCACTCCATTTGATAAATGGGGAATAGATTTTGTGGGACCAATTCATCCCCCATCAAATGAAAACTCTTACATTCTGGTTTGTACTGACTATGTTACTAAAAGGGTGGAAGTGTGAGCTATGAAGCATGCAAGTGATAACAGTGTTGCCAAGTTTTTATGAGGAAATATTTACCAAGTATGGTGTTCCACAGGAACTACTCATAGATCCGGGAGCTCAGTTCACTTCAAATCTAATAATTGCACTTATGGAGGAATACAACATTCTCTAGATGAAGTTTAGTCCATATCATCCTCAGGCGAATGGTCAGGTTGAGATCACCAACAGGGAAATTGAGGCCATCCTCACTAAGACAATTCAGTTGCACAAAATGGACTAGGTTATCCGCTTATAGGAATCTGTGTGGGCCTACCACACCACATGGAAAACCCCTACTACATTTACACATTTTTGAATTGGTGTATTGCAAGACTGATGTAATACCAATTGAGTTTGAGCATAAAACTATATGTACAACATTATAGCTCAACATAAATCTTCATGTAGCTTAGAAAGAGAGGCTTCTATAGCTTAATCATCTGGATGAGATCTGCAAGGCAACTGTATATAACATGAATTTTATACAGCTTCAATGGAAGAAATGGCATGATTCACACATACAAAATAAACAGTTTGTTCCTGGTGACTGGGGGCTTCTATATGACTCTAGGTTTCAAGAGAATCAAGGTAAGCTTACAAATAGTTGGATTGGCCCTTATGAGGTTGACAAAGTGTTTTCTAATGGTGCATTCCAATTGTATACAATTGACCCCGTCTGCTTCAAGTTATTGGTCAATGGTCACCAACTCCATCTGTACCATAAACCCACAACTAAAGAAGAGTTCTTTCGGCAATCTGAAGACACTCCTGCAGCCAATTGAAGTGAATTTTCACTCCGTTTGTCTCTTTAAATTCACCACACAACAGTCATAATAATTTTTTTGTTTCCCATGAAAATATCTCTCTCTGCAATAAATTCACCATCACATCACATCCCATCAATCTTTTGTTATGTTTCCACTTACGTGTCCCATCCTTATTATGCCATTTATTACTTTTCACTTTGCACACGTCATCTGATATTTTCATATTTGGGCATTTATTCATGATTTCTCTCCAAGTACACCTTCATTTATTGTTTGTAACATTTTTTATTCATTAGACACTATTGTACATTCCATTGTAATTAATATTAGTTCATCTGAGTGTTGTTGTACTTCCTAACCATCAATGTGAGGACACCTATCATAATTTTCATAGGGGGTAGTTTGTTAACTCATTAACTCATGTTTTTCCATGATAAACCTTGTGTAAGTAGTACTACGCAATCATTTTGCAATTAGTTGATGTGATAACCCCAAATAATGTGAAATTCTCTGCTAAGTTTTTAATTTTCAAACCCAACTCATATTCCCAGCTCTGGTTTTTCAAACTTATCCTCTGCTATAATCCCCAGAACCTTATACCAAGCATTTATCTAGCATTATTCAGTCTTAAGTTTAAGCACAATACAGGGCAACACAAGAGGATAGAATTTTTATTAAAGATACAAAGAGCGGAGTGTTGAAAAATTCATTTTCAGTTGGAGATGAAGTTTCAAGTGATTTGGAGTTTTTGGGGTGCAGAGTTTTTCAATAACAATGGGAGGACCACCAATAAGCCATGAGCCAGGGGATCAATCATCTTTATTGTAGGATCAAGAAAGTGTCCAAGTATTTAACCATGTGGGCTGGCTTACTTATTTTGTCAGGTTCTATGGTTACGATGAGGCTATAGCAGCAAAATTCTTGCACACTTACAGCAATGAAGTTGCTTATGTGAAGGGATTAAGGGTGGAAGCTTCAGAAGCATGAATTGTAGAGGTTTAAGGAATTCTTGCTATAGGTGAAGTGTTTATGCATGATCATGACACACAAGAAGCTAGGGAAGAATTCTCCTTGCCCACAGACAATGCACTAGAAACCAGTAAGCAGGGGGCGAAGAGAACTTCTCTTCTAGAGGAGTACTCCCGACTAGTTTTCCATGTGATAAGGTACATTACTTGTGAAGGGAAGTTTTCCTACTTGCATGTTGTACATTTTAAACTATTGAGTCATTTACGACGTGACCACCTTGTCAATGTACCCAATTTCCTGTATTCTTTGTTGCAACTAAGCTCAGAAGAAGTTAGAAAGGGGAAATTGAATGCAGCTACTCACCACATGTTGATAAAAATTTTGGTAGAGAGGTCTTTATGGGATAGTTCTCCTATTACATGGGATTAATTTACCACCAAACCCCATGTATAGTTGTGAGGTGAAGGGCCACAACCTAGATTACAAGAAACACAAGAAAATTCTCTTGAGGAAGATGCACCCGATGAGGACGAAACCATTATTCTGGAACCCATGCATGAAATTCCATCTTCTTCAAAGCCTGAAACAAAGAAAAAAACTCCAGGTAAACCAAAACCTACCCCAGGGAGTGGTCAAACTGAGGGTTCTTTGGATTTATAGACCCCATAAAGTTCCTAGAGGAAGAAAAAGAGCAAGGCAAAGATAGTTGCGGATGTTGAGGAGAAAACTCATGTTTGTCCTGCAGCCATGCCGATGAAGAAATAGAGAACATCACAAAAGCACCCCACTGCGTCTATAGAAATTCCTCCATGGTGAAGTAGTCATTTGAGAACACTTCATCCAGGCAAAATAGACTCACCTGCAATGCCTAGGTCATCTCCTAACGATCCAATTCAAGAATCTTTAAAAGACCAACCACAAGAAGGAAGCCCATGTATAGAATGTCCGGACATCATGGAAATAGATCCTGCAGCTGAGGAAAGGGACACAGAAATAGTGAATTTGGAAACAACATGCATGCAGGAAGAATATGCTGAAACTATAGATATGCCTTCCTCTCAGTAGGAAGTTGATCAAGGGAAATATGCCCTAGTTCCAACCCTAGAAGAATTACCCATTGATGGGTCAAACACGGTCACAACAACAGAACATGTCACTATAGCTACTCCTGTTCAAAAGAGTCAGGTAACACTACACTCCCTTTCCATTGACTATTTTAATCAAATGCAATATGAAAAGTCAATGTGGGAGTTGGAAAAGGATAGATTAAAAAGTGAATTAGGCAGGAAACAACAACAGGTACAATTGCTACAGAGGAAATTAGATTCAGTTACATATCTAATTCCACAGTTAATAGAATATAGACCACCTCCTAGGGTCTAGGCTTTGTGCTTGAAAGAACAATTTATCATGTATAAATTGATGAGGGTCCTATAAGATCTTCACACAAGCATAGATTTTCTACAGGAGTTTGTGGTTGCATATGATTAGTCCCCAGACTGTGTTCAGAATTTGTTGTGTGAACTTTACCTACATAATTATGTTGTTCCCTCTAATATCGATTGGAATTCTTTGCTATTTTTTAGAGATGTCCACTTGTCCCCTTTACTTTCTTGGTCTAATAATGAAATCAACTATGGGGAACAATTGAGAAAATATAGGGGAGTGGAACAAACTATCACACTACCCTTGCGACGAGAGAGTGGTAATCCCCATAGGATCTATTATGATTGGATGGAAATAGTATATGGGATGAAAGACACTACCCATCAGAAAATGATACTGAACAACAGGGAAGAGGTATTTGCATCATTTGAATAACTCTCTTTATCGGATGGAAACAGGTCAGCAAAAGGGTTGAGACAAAGATGGGAAAGATTACCATTGGAATTAAAGAAGGCTGAGCCTCACAACCTTATCAACTTAATAAATTTTGTATAGAGAGGTCAATGGGACCTATGCCTAGGTAGGCAACCTCATCCTGAAAGGTGGCTTCCACTTTCCTTCCAACCTCCTCTTCTCCTATGGCCACTATATAGTTGTATTAACAATGAGGTAGATGAACAACTGGAAATGAGTAGGGAAATCAAGATGGAGCGCACCAATTATTTTTACTAGTGTGTGGGCACCTCTATGACTGGTGACACATAGGAAGGGGATCCTTGAGTACTTCCGAAGATCAGGAATGTTTTAGTGCTTGGGGACAGGAATTGGTCTTCGTAGGGGGAAAATGATGGGCATATTAATGCCATGTTGTAGAGGCCCTAAGACATGCTCTTGCTAGGATCTTTTCCATGTTTTCATTATAAATATTATTCTTTTCCAGATACTTTAACTCATATTTGTCGGTATGTGGCATGCTACCACCAAACCTATTTTGTGATTGGAAATACTTAAACATGCTACGCCTGGATAAAGATACTAGATTACTTAGTTTAGAAGTATAGTTATGTCTTTTTGAAATAAATTTGTTGTTTAAACATGAATTATGAATATGTATCTTGATGTTTGTTATCTTAAAAGTCTCTAACATATGGAGTGTGGCGCACCAAATTAGAAATCATTACCTTGACTAGGTAGACCACGCCCATGTCCTAGACGCTCAAACTGGTCTTATACTAGGTGCAAACAGGGAAGCCTCAGACGCAGCACAGATGGATTTAGGATGATCAAGGTGGCAGAAAACAAGCAAGGACCAGGTATCATAATAAATTCTCTGAGGAAATCTAGGGAAGAGTGAGAAGTTGGATTTGTTGTCAAATGCATTTCCTTCCTCTTTCATGGATCGATTCAATCTCTAGTTTTGTAGTTTCCTTTCATGTTTAGTAGTGTTATAATAAAAACCCCACCTATCTTTATGGTGTGACTACATAGTAGTTAGATGTTTTTCTTTAAATAAAGCCCCACTCCTATGTGAGAATAAGGGCGTTATCAGTTATAGTTTACATTCTATTTTCTTTATAGTTGAATTTGTAATATGTTTTTTATTAATAGAGAATGAAGTTTTAAATCTACAGTTCAACATAATTGAGTTTGGATAATCACTCAAGGGGGCCCACTTGGTGAGGAATCTAGATAGCTAGATAGGATCATTTTCATATAATTTAATTTTCCTGTACCTTGGTTTTATAACTCTAGTGTTAATATAGTTCCTATAGCCAAAAGCCGCAGGGTAGTCCAGAACTTCTTGCAGCCAAAGAGGCAGAGCTGTTGAAACACTATGATTATTTTTCCTAAATCTTTTCAAGTTATAGTGTTCCTTCAAAGCACTTTCACTTCTACATTTCTTTTCTAGCATTATTTACAACTTTACAATAGTTTCTTCCCAAAATTAATTTACTTCCTGCAGTCGTAGAATAGTTTCCCTTCAAAAGCAATTTGATTCTTGTAGCCATAGCATGGTTTGAGTTAAAATCCCTGGTGCATATACTTTACTGACCCATTTCAAGTAACACATCCTTGGGTTGATAAGTTAAATGTGTTTCTAAAAAGGAGGATAGTTTCTCAGTCAAATGTCCTATCCCTGAGTTATGGTACTTGCCTAGTATTTGATACCCTAAATAGAACCGATCACAAGATATGGGACACAACAGATGGATGAGCAAGAGGATGTATTAGAAATGGATAGGAAATGGTGGATGAAGCATGTGTACTGAATGTGACTTATAGGACCATTTCCTCAAGATTACCCAAGCTAAGGAAAAGGGATATAGCCACGTGAAGCATGTTTTGGATAAGCAACGAAAGACAATGATACAATGCTAGATAGCATATAGGATAATGACCTAATGTCATGAAAGTGAGTGGCCCCAAAAGAGTAGACATCTCAAGAACTTTTTGAGAAGTTTTTTTTCATTTTAAATCCTTTATTTTGATCAAGACCAAGGATATTTCGAATAGGATATGGATAGGATAGAAAATCAGGACAAAGGGGTGATGAAAGCCACAAGGGGATGGTTTGAGATTATGGATAGACAACTTAGGAATAATGAAAGTGGATTTTGGATAAGCAAGATCATGATAGGGTAGCATGAATGAAACAAGTGAATAAGCTAATGGAAAGGATAAAAAATGGCAAGATACCTGATGCTCATGGATATGGTCAACCTTGTGAAGATCAAAGGTGAAAGAGGGAATACGGATGCAAGTGAGATAAATTGTAGGAAGATGGAGGATAGCATGGATGAAACTTTCCCCCAAGTGTAGAGTGAAAGAGGGAGGAAGTACACATGATTCAAGTTTGCTAGGTTTTCATCATGGTACTTGTCCAAGGTACCACAAGAAGTGGTTTTCACCATAGGAAAATTTTATTTATCTTTACTTTTGCTACCAAGGTGCCTGTCTACCAGGTTTTCACCAACACACTTTTTCTCTTTTTCTTCATTTTTTTCTCTTTTTTTTGTATTGTGTAATATTTCTCTAGCATCTGGATCTTTGGACAATGCTCTTCTAAAAGATACGCTATAGTAAATCATGGTTACCACTAGGATTCTAAAATAAATTGATAAGGTGATAATAAAGGATATATATGTAGGCTAAAGGTAGATGGTGGTTAAGGTTTTATGCCATAAATTGGATAAGAGGGATGGAAAGAGGGAAAGTAGGTGTTGGATAATGGATAGGAGGATAAGAAGCATGTATATTATGGATGGAAATGTTGGGAAGATCCACTTTGGAACATACCTCAAAGGGTGATGGAATGATGGAGGAACAATGAATGCAGGAGGTGAGGATGTATCTAAGGTAGTGGATTTTGGGTTATAGGAACCCAAAGTAGACTTGGAAAGTGGAAAATGTATGGAAGGAGATGGACTCAAAATCTTTGGAAGTTTGAATTTCAACTATGATTTTTATTTTGTGTGCAAGTCTTTCAAAAGTGACTTAGGAATCCACATAACTATTCATTTTTCTTTTATTTTGTGATGTTTTGGAATGCATTTCTTTAACGAGGGATTTTGGAACCCATATTTTCTTTGATTTTTCTTTTTTATTAGTGGACCTTTGCAGTTTGTTTGATATTTCCTTTCTCTTTGTGGGCCCTGGTGGCATTTTAGATATTTCTTTTCTCTTTTCATTCACATGTCGATTAGATGGGACATGGTGATTTTTATACACATGTTTTTATGTTGTGCATCCAAATTAATTTGGAAAGACTTGGAAAATGTGGATGAAAATGAATATATTGGAGGGTTCAAATTGATTGGTGTGTGGACATTCTTCTTGATTATGTGTGCCTTCATTGATCTTGATACATGGTAGAGTAAGTGAATGGAGAGATAGGGATGATAAGCATGTTTGATGGAGGAATCTAGGGACCTAATATGGATGGAAGGGATGAAGACTTTAGCTTTGGGATATAGTAACCCAAAAAGGATTTGGAGGATGGTGAAGGCTGATGCTTCCATTTGAATGGAGGGAGATAAGGTGTGAAAGGGATATCAACATCTTTGGAGTGAGTTGCATTATCGAGGCTCCCATCTTCAAGATTTATCTTTAGATCAATAGGCCCATGAGTAGCTTTTATTAGGACTGTCAATAAATTAGGGCTTCAATGGCCCCAGTAACCAAGAATGGTGAAAAGGAATTAAGATGGATTTCTTGGTTTACACTAGTGTTCAGGAAGTACTAGTGCTCGGTTTGTACTATATTTCTCAGTTTACAATATATTTCTCGGTGATACAGCTAATGTCAGTCGGTCATGTCGCTCAGTTATGCTCCTCAAGGTTTCTCATAGTACTCCTCAAGGTTTCTCATAGTACACAAGTGTTTCTGGTCTAATTTTTGTGTTAGTCAGTTGTAGAGATATGTTCTAGCCATGCTTTGTCCCCTTTTGGTCATCTCTATGGTGTAAAATAGTCAGTTTGGTCTTGGGTCTTTTCTAGTCTATTTTATGTTTTAAACACTTCAGGTAATATATCCCACATTGGTCGTGTAGTAAAGAACTTTGATATTTTCATATCCCAGTCTGTAGTAGGTTAAGTGCCAAAAAGAAAGCGCATTTTTGGCTAATGGTCTGAGAAGTGTTGTGGTTAGTGGCGGCTAGCTAGTAGACATGGTGGATAATTGTGGTGAGATCATGCTCAGGTGACATGGTCAAGGTATGACAGATGGTAGCAAGGTGCAATGGCACAATCTGAGTCATCACAGGTCCAGTCAGATCACGTGGTAGCATGAGTGAGACATTTGGAAGGTTTGACAGGTGGCGGTCCAAGTTGGATGGACATGCAGAAAAGATTCTAGCAAGTAAGGTGGTGCCACATGGTGCAATTGGCAGTATGGTTAAGTGGGACCAAAAGATGGATTGAATCAGATGGTGATGTGTGGTAGTGAATGAAAGATATTATTGAAGGCAGATTGAGATCCAATGGTATGCACTATCGTGTGAAGGAAAGATGCAAGGAGGTTAAGCATCACGTGGTAGAAAAATAGATGATGCATGTCTAGATCGGTGACAAGGTGAAAATGTGGGGCCAGTGCAGGAAAAGTAATACAGGTGGTTCCATGGCCCAATGGAATGATGCCACATGGACGTCAATGGAGTTTGACAAAGCATGGTTAACTTTTGTTTTTACTTAGTGCCCGCGTTACTAAGGTACATCGAAAGTCCCATTTTAAAGTTGCAAAAAGGTCATGATCTTGACCGTTGATAGTATTTGGCACCAGAGAAATAGCCATTTTGTAGAATATTTTCAAATTTCAAATCTTTCTACACATTTTATCATGGTGGCATGTTCTCAGACTTGCAGGGGAGTGGCTCGAGGTCCTTTTTTCCCATTTCTATCAATGGTGTCGTTTATGTGTCTAGGGATGTTCTCTATGGGTCTGAGTGCATTCAATGCAGTATGGTGGCCTCATGATTCTTTGATCTCATTTTCTATTTCATTATGTTTCTTCCTAGCCATGATTTTTCTACATTTATGTAATTAGATCTTTTCTTGTAACTTGGCAAGTGGTTTGTCAGGACAGATTTTTGTTGATCTTTTGGGGAAAGATCCGATTATGAGATAGGATTTGCATTGATTTCTTGGGAGGACAGTTATTGAGAACCCTCTCCTAGGGTTTCATCCTTATATTTATGGCTTTTCCTTTCTCGGTTTGATGGTTCCATAATTTTGACCCTAAGTGCTGGTTCAGAAGTTTTAGTTCCATGGATATATATGATTCGTATCAGACTGTAATTCATAATAAGATAGATACTTCTTGATCTTTTGCCAGTTATTGAATGGTGTAGTTACTCAATCATATTGTTATATATTTGGATTCAATATAATTAATATAGTTGTCTAAGTTTCAAGTCTCTCTTCGTCTTTCAATGCATGAGTTTTGGATTTTCTAGTCTAGTACATAGAGTTATATGTGTGTATGTTCCATTTCATAGTTCTAATTTCCGATCAGATTAAACATGCTTTGGGTGAAACATTTATTCATTTGATGTATATTCATAGGGATCTTATAATCAAGTGTTTGATCTAAGATACTTGTTTTTATGGCTATGAGCCCTTGCCAATAGGTTGTGTTTTGTTTCACTATTTGGATCGAAGAAGTTTCCGAATGGATAAGGCACTGATAAAAATCTTGTCTACTCTTTGTCGATGCATGTCTGATAGATTTTTTCTATATTCAGCAAATTTACATCAAAACCATTACTGAGTTCTTTCATATCCTATGGTTGTTGGTTGTATGTTTTATTTGGTAATAGAGATTCAATGAATGTCTGGTTAGTCTTTAGCACTTTCTTGCCATGATCTTTTGTTGTGATCCAGAGTGAAAAAGACTTGTGTAAAGTTGTGTGTTTTCTAGATTAGGTGCACTCACCTTGGTTTTCTAGAGCCAGAAGTGTAGAGGGAAGTATTTTCCCTATAGTTGGTCCAATTGTCTTGCAGACATTCCATACTTGGATCTAACCACTCCTAACATTAGTCTCAAGGCATATTGGTAGCTATAGATATCATAAACGTTTTCAAACACCAAAAAGATGGTGACTCTGTTGGGGATAGAGTGTAGAATGGTGTTCTAACTAGCCAGTAAGTTGACCATTGGAAGTATAGAGTACCTTGTGTTCTGAGAGTGTTTTGTTTTCTATTTTTATTCTGGTAAGTGTTGTATTTTCCCAACTTGTTGGGTGGCGACTCTGAGTTTTCTCTGCAGCAGTGCTAATTAACATATTTTAGTTTACATACACTTTATTGATATGATTCATAGGAATAGTAGAGCTTGGGTGAAGAGACATCCTGAATACAAGATGGAGGATGAATTTCAAACTACCTCTAATGCTATTCATCCAAGGAAAGAAAAGAAAAATAGAATTGTCCCTCAAAATGAGAGGCAAGTGGAGAATACAAGAATAGAAGAACCAATCTAGCGTAGTCAGGAAGGAAATGCATTAGAGTACGGGGATCCTGCTGATTTGGGATTGGGTGCTCACGAATATTATAAACCTCCTAGTGAGAAGGAAATTGCAGAGTTAGATACCACTCTCCCTGATTCTGATAGTGTAGCAGAAGAGATTGTTGAACTAGATAGGATAATCCATGAGAAGATTTCTATTAGACAAAGAAGAGAGAAAGAGAGAGAAAATAAGATAAGACATGACCAGAGTTTTCTTGAGAAAAAGAAATGTAAATTACAAATATTGGAGGCAATGAACAGGTTGATGAACCTAAACAAGTTGAAGAGGAACCTATCATCCAACCAGTTCTTACTACAGAGGGACCAAAGAATAAGGGTAAGAAAAAGATGACAAGTGTTCAAATAGATGAACATGCGAATCCCAAGGTTCCATTAGATCAAAATTCCAAGTTGGATACTGATCTAGAAAGGGATAGAATGGAAAAAGAAATCATAGCTAAAGAGCTTGAAAAGGTTGATTTGGAGGCTACTGCTTTAGAAATGAAAAAGAAGATGGATTTACTCAGGAAAAATTTTAGGTCTACTGGTGTTGAAGTCACTAAAACATCACATGCCAAAGCATTTTCTTCTCAAGATGAGAACCCTTTTCCAAGGAGACCAACTCATGCAGAAAGGTACAAACAATTTTATTTCATTGATGTTCCTCGTTATCCAAAAGTAGTTCCAAAAAAAATCAGAGATAAACCTCCCAAGTTTGCTGGAAATAATGTTATTACTTGTGAGGAACATTTGAAAAAGTTTATTGATATTATGGATGACTATGAGATCATGCATGAGGATGTAATAATGAAGCTATTTATGCAATCTCTAGTTGAGGATGCTAGGGACTGGTTTAGGGGTTTATCTTTTGGCTCTATAGGATCTATGGATGAGTTAGAGAGTTGTTTTAAGGAACAATATGGTGATAAGACAAATGAATGTTTCATGCTAAATGATTTCAATAACATCAAGAAACATCAGAATGAGGATGTTGCTGAATTCAATACAAGATTCCAAGTTTTAAGGCTTGATGATAAGGTTTGCCTTGACACCTATTTGAATGCCTTTGATTCAAAGGTGGGTTACCTCCATAGATATAAGAATCCTATAACTCTCAGAGATGGATATTAGACAATAGTGAATATTGAAACAAATAGGAGAGTGTTAGGGAAGTTGGGTAGAAGAGAAGATTGGAAGCCTGCTAGGAAAGAATTAGATATGCCTTATGCTACTAAGTGTAAAGATGAAATAAATATGAAATTGATTCTAAGTGCTATTAAAGATTTAAAACCTATAGATAAAAAAATTGTTAGGGCTCCAAATAATTATAGCGGGCCTATTACCAATAGTTTCAATAGATAGCCAAGAATGTAGAATTATCCATATACTACCCAATGGAAAGATGGGAAGCCTTTTTTCCCACAAAGAAATGACAAGCCTAATGGTAACACTCTTGATCCTTTACAAAGAAATTCTATCAATACATGTGATGATGTTGCATGGTGCACTGCTTTCTAATCCCCACATAGCCCAAATTATTGTGCAATTTTATTGAACATATATGCAAGTGAGGCACAACAGGAAAGAGAAGAAGAGAATGAATTATATGATGATAGTCGTTGTGCAATGATTTCTTAACTTTTGAGGAGTGAAGAAGAATCTGATGAGGAAAGTGGAGGTAAAAACTTGTTTTCATCTAATGAGGAAGAAGAAATGATTGATGACATAAGGTGTAATGCTATAAGGGGTAATGAACCTTTTGCACTAAGAAGACCCTCAGATGAAGAAATTGCATAAATTACTGCAAACATGGTTTCTCAAGTAAGAGGTAACTACAATTTGAGAAGCAAGATAGTGGGAAATGTTGATGGCAGACCATCTGGTATTTTTGTTAGATAGGCAGAATTAAATACTAAGCAATAAATAGGAATAGAAAAGCATGTTGAAGGTACCAAGAAAGCAAAGATCAAGAAAGGAGATAAGCCTGATAATACAATTGTTGTCCACAAGGTTAAAGTAAAGACACCAGAAATAAGTGCTCTATCTATTCATGAGGATAGAAAAAGGATTGAGCCAAGCCTTGCTACTCAAGTTGAAAATGGGAATATTATTAATTTTAAGCAAGGAATTTCTGATTTTAAGTACACTCCAGTTGATATGGGATAGTTTTTGTCACAAATAACAGTCAAAGTTCCACTCTTGGAGATGATAAGGATTCAGGAACACAAAGAAAAAAATTTAACATGGGTGAGAAGCATCTCTTCCAAAAGAATACATGAGCAAGAAGAAGTTGAGAAAATGGGAAAATCAAAGGACAAATTTGATAAAAATAAAAGTGAAAGAATTAGAGGTGATTGTCTCAAAGATCCCTCAAGTCTTCTTAAGTATAAAACATGTGAGCACTCCTTTAGGAGTTGTAGATCCTTTCTTCTTGACTTTGTTCATAAATGGTACAAGATTAAAGAATTGTATGATAGACTCTGGGGAATCAAATACTGTCATGCCAGTAGAAATCATGAAGTCATTAGGACTGCAAGTTGATTCCCCTCATGGGAGATGTCAAGAAATGGACTCTAGAGAAGTACTTGTCATAGGTATCATTAAGGCTCTTCCTTATAGACTTGCTCCATTTCCTGAGAAGATGCTAACAATGAGTTTTTTAGTGGTAGACATCCCTCCTCAGTATGGAATGCTTTTATCAAGGAAGTGGAGTGCCTCAATGGGAGGGAGTATTTAGTGTGATCTCTCATTCGCTACCTTTAATGTCACTAGTCAAAGTGTGAAGGTATAGAGAGAAACAAGGACTCCTCACATGATTGAGGAAATTAATGATAATAATATGAACTCTTTCTTGGATACTGACATTGGTTATTTCCAAGTCCAATATGGATAGGATGGGGTAGAAAATCAGCATGTGTTGTTCATTGAAGAACACAATAATAGAGCAGACAAAAATTACTTGTGAATGATGTACTTTGATGGTGCAAGCTCAAAGGAAGGAGCAAGTGCATGAGTTCTGTAAAAAACTCCTAGTGGTAAGACTTACAAGTTCTCATTCTCCTTGATATTCAAATGTACTAATAATATTGCAGAGTATGAGGCCTTGTTGATTGGGCTAAGATTGGCTTCAAGGCACAACATAAAGAATCTAAGGGTAATTGAAGACTCTGAATTGGTGATCTCTCAGATAAGATCTAAATATGCTTCAAAAAATCAAAGATTAAGGAAGTATAGAAATGTTGTATGGGATGAAATAGAAAATTTTGATGCTTTTGGTATTGACTAGATGGATAGAAATCAAAACAAAATGGCAGATTTATTTGCTAACATTTCTCTATGGCTAGGAGATGTTACCTTTGTGGGAATTTCTAAGATTGAACTTCAATCCAGGCCTTCTATCCTAGATAATATTGAAAGTTGGCAAGTTTTTGAAGATGATTTAGATATTTTGAGATTTTTGCATTGTGAATCAGATTTTGGAAACAAAGAGATGGACTTCAGTGGGTGTGTAGAGACTATTGATGGTAAGGATACATTTTTTGGCAAAGAGGTCTTGCAGCTAAAGTCAATTAGAGTTCCCAAAGGATTAGTTTTACTCGAGAAAGATTTTGACAATAAGGAGAAGTCCTATTCTGCAAGGACTATGAACATGTCTGAGAACTTGGAGGAAGTAAATTTAGGGATAAATAAAGCTCCTAAGAAGGTATACATTGGTAAGAAAGTTTCCTCTAAACTCAGCGAGTTGTTGGTTAAAATTCTCAATAAATAAAAACATGTCTTTGCATGGTCATTTGATGACTTAAAGGCATACAAAGAAGATCTTTTCCAACATGAGATTCCTTTAAAAGAAGGCACAAAGCCTTTAGACAGAAATTAAGACCTAGAAATCCCACCCTAGCACCCAAGATGCTAAAAGAATTGAAGAAGATGAGGGATGATGGAATAATCAAACCAATAATACATTCAACATGCGTATAAATTTTGGTACCAGTAAGAAAGAAATATGGTGGTATTAGACTTTGTGTAGACTTCAGGAATTTGAACATCAATTCATTAAAGGGTAATTATGGGTTACCTAACATGGAAGCTATGTTACAAAGAGTCACTAGGTCAGAATTGATGTCTATTTTGGATGGATTTTTAGGGTACAATTAGGTCATTGTCAAGGAATCAGAGCAGTTCAATACTGCATTCACCACACCATGGGGCACTTATGTGTATGTCAGAATGCCTTTTGGTTTGAAAAATACTGGAACAACATTTCAAAGAGCCATGGATGTAGCATTTTCTGATTTTATAAATTATTTTCTAGCAGTATACCAGGATGACCTTACTGCCTATTCAGCAAAAGAGGAACAACATTGATGCATCTTGAGAAATTTTTTGTGAGAGCATGGGAATATGGGGTTTCTTTTAACCCAAAGAAGTGTGTTTTTGGAGTAATAGAGGGAAAGTTTTTAGGGAATATTGTATGTATAGATGGAGTTAGGATTGACCCTGAAAGGATAGATGTAATTTACAAGATCCCTCAACCTAAGAATGTCAAGGGCATTCAATCCTTCTTTAGGTAGGTAAATTTCTTCAGGAGATTTATTACTAACTTTGCTGAAACCAGTATTCCAATCTCAAGGATGATGAAGAAAGGATCCAAGGTAGAGTGGAATCAAGAAGCATGAAAGGCTTTTTCAGGTATCAAACAAGCTATTAAGGATGCTCCAGTCCTTAGAACACCATATTATGGTAAGCCTTTGCAAATATTCTCCTTTGCTTCATATAATTTCATTACTGCAATGTTACTACAAAAGAATTCAAAGGGTTTTGAGTATCCCATTTCTTTTTTTGGTAAGTCCTTGCAAGCAGCAGAACTCAAATATGATATCATAAAAAAACAAGCTTATGCTTTAGTTAAAGTTGTTAAAGCTTTTAGGTGTTATTTGGTAGGAGCATTTATGATTGCTTATGTACCTAGTGCTGCTGTGAAGGATATTTTAGTCTAGAAAGAGGTGTTAGGAAGGAGATGTAGATGGATAAACAAGATCCAAGAATTTAACATTGATATCCATATTAAAAAGTTGGTCATGGGTATGGTACTTGCAAATCTCATGGCTCAAAGCAATTTCGATGCCAACCATATAAATATATTAAAGGAGGACCAAAGGCCCTATATCTATGATATGGATTTATGTGACTGGTTTAAAGATATTGTTAGATATCTGCAAAAATGGTGTTGCCCCCTGACATGGATGAAAACAAGAAAAGGACAGTCAAGTTGCAGGTTGTTAAGTATGCAATAATTAAGGGACAGTTATGGTGGAGGGGCAATGATGGAGTATTGCTCAAGTGTGTTGATTTTGACAAATCCAAAAGCTTGATGAAAAAAATGCATAGTGGTGCATGTGGAGGCCATTGTATGGCTAAGACTACTGCACACAGGATCCTTAGATTTGGTTTTTGGTGGCCAACTATCTTCAAGGATGCCCACAATTATCTTAAGAAGTGTGATGCCTACCAAAGATTTGCAGGTAAGCTCAAGTTTGGGGGAAGTTTGCCTTTGAAGCCTATTTTAGTAGAACAACCTTTTCAGAAATGTGGAATGGACTTTTGGTGCAAAGAGATAACTAGGAACTTATCAATCTATAGGATTCTGATGATCCAATCTCCTGACAACCAAATCAACCACCTAGGATCATGCTGATCCAAATACAATTCCTTCATAAAAAATGAACATAATTATAAGTTCACCAAGTAACCATAAACATATTAAATATTAGAGGCACATTCAATTTAAATCAAAAACCTAATCTGGTTCCATTCACAAACCAAATTAACTCCCAACAAATGAATCAAATCCATTCTTCAAATATTATCTTTCTCATTTTCATGGCAGTTTAGATACCTGTAAAATGTTATTCATAACATTCAAAATAAACATAATATTGACAATCCCTTTATAGGAGGTGTGAAAAAATAGATCTTATAAAACATATCCCAAACTCAAATAAATACAATGATTAGATAAAAATATGTGATCTCTGTCCCAAGACCCATTTCTACTGTCATAAACCAGAAAGAAAACATGAAACCCTGCCTAGGGCATTCCATATATTTCTCAAAACAAATACAAATGAAACCAAAAAAATTTAAAATTTACCATTTTTGATTTTATTCTCATAATATGTAATCCATTCATTTATCCAATCTATAAATCATTAGACAAGCACAAATTATTGCCTACAACTCTAATGGAGATCTTTAAAAACCGGTTTTCAATAAAATGATCATAACTTCCACAACCCTGCATAAAAATGAATTAAATTAAAGGGAAAAAAATTTTACTTCACATATATTTCCAAGGAATCCATTTATACATTCTAAAATTTCCATATGTGTTTTTACCACACACCGCAACATGACTGTTCTTTGGAATCCTCAAATCTTCAATTGACAACTTTCAGAAAAACCTCCATAACTTTCTCAAAATAGACTGAAATTAATCCAAACCAAAAGGATAAGTAATTTGATTCATCCTAATATCCAAAAATTACATATTTACAATTTTTCCACATTTTACAAGGCCATAAAAAACCTATAACCAACACTAAAACGGAAAAACCAATCAAAACAACAACAATAGAATGCACCAAAAAAGTGTCAAAATATTTCCTTCCTTCAAATCTGATTTGGAATTACCATGAATTTTATTTTATATAGGTTTATTCAGTTTTTACCTTACAAATACCTCGCATAACCAGTAAACTCCCTCTTACAACTTTTAATGCAATATTTATGCATTTGACAACATTTCTTGCTTGACAACTTTTACAATTTTTCCAAGATGACTTTGAAACTTTGTAGAAACCATCCTAACATATAAAATTATCCCCAAATTAAATTTTACAATAATTTATGCAATTTCATGGCTTCTTTATAGAATTTGACCATTTGAAAAACTCATGACCTTACTAGGGAAAATATGACAACTTTTACAAATGGCTTCAAATAGTCGTATATCTTGATTCAAATGGACTCAATACTTATTAAAATGAACTTATAGATCATAAATGAAACAAATAAAATCCAATTTATCATACTTGGAAATTCAACCTCATGTATCTTGGGTGCTCCTGCACCATATTCTGGGCCTTCAAAAGTTTCCAAGTCCCTTGGAAACATGGAACCAATAACCTGCAAGAAAAATATTTGAAAACCTTCTTCACTTTTACCTTCCTTTTCCTCTTCATGCCTCTTCTCTCATCAAATTTAATTTCAAGGACACAATATTTTCCTTTCCTTCTTCTTCTCTAGTGCCCCTATCACTTGAGCATTCATGGCTACAACTCTCGAGGTACCATCACTCAGAAATCCACCACTCTTGCTGGTACAAACTCACCAACAACTCAGGAGTCCCATCCTTCCTCTTTCCCTGGTCTTTTGACAATCAACGGGACCATCCATCTCAATCAAAAATAGATCCTAGAATATTCCTCACTTGCACCTCCTTATCCAGCCTGATCTCTATTGGAGAATGATCACGAAAAAATTCTCATGTTTTCCCACTTGCAACTTAGTGGATAGGTACTTGCAACCATACCTCATTAACAAAAACCAATAAAATAACATCTCTCTCAAACCAGACCTTTTTTTGGGCTCTGATACCAATTTTTGTAGAGAGATAAATGGAAACTAATCAATCTCTATGATTCTTATGATCCAATCTCCTGACAACGAAATCAACCACCTAGGATCATGTTGATCCAAATACAATTCCTTCATAAAAAAATGAACATAGTTCTAAGTTCACCAAGTAACCATCAACATATTCAATATTAGAGGAATATTAAATTTCAATCAAAAACCTAATATAGTTCCATTCACAAACCAAATCAACTCCCAACAAATCAATCAAATCCATTCTTCAAATATTATCTTTCTCATTTTCCTGGCAGTTTAGATACCTTGTAAACTGTTATTCATAACATTCAAAAGAAATATAATAGTGAAAATACCTTTATTTGAGGTGTGAAAAAATAGGCCTTATAAAACATATCTCAAACTCAAATAAATCTAATGGTTAGATAAAAAGATGTGATCTCTGTCCCGAGACCCATTTCTTATGTCTTAAACCAGAAAGAAAACATGAAACCATGCCTAGGGCATTCCATATCTTTCTCAAAACAAATAAAAATGAAACCAAACCAATTTAAAATTGACCATTGTTGAGTTTAGTTTCATAATATGTAATCCATTTATTTATCCAATGTATAAATCATTCAACAAGCACAAATCACTTCCTGCAACTCTAATGGAGATCTTTAAAAATTATTTTTCACTAAAATGATCATACCTTTCACACATCTACATAAAAACAACTAAAATCAAAGGGAAAAAAAAATTAATTCACATATATTTCCAAGGAATCCATTTCTACATTCTAAAATTTCCATATGTGTTCGTACGACACGCTGCAACATGACTTTTCTCTGGAATCCTCAAATCTCCAATTGACAAATTTCAGAAAAACCTCCATAACTTTCTCAAAATAGACTGAAATTAATCCAAACAAAATGGATAAGGAATTAAACTCATCCTAATATCCAAAAATTACATATTTATAGGTTTCCCAGCATGTACATGTCCGTACAAGACCTAGAACCAACACTAAAACTGAAAAACCAATCAAAACAACAACAATAGAATGCAACAAAAATGTGTCAAAATATTTCCTTCCTTCAAATATCATTTTGAAAGACCATGAATTGCCTTTTTATATAGTTTTATCCATTTTTTACCTTACAACTACCTCTCATAACCATTAAACTCCCTTTTACAACTTTTAATGCAATATTTATGCATTTGACAACATTTCTTGCTTGACAACTTTTACAATTTTTACAAGATGACTTTGAAAATTTGTAGAAACCATCCTAGCATGTAAAATAATCCCCAAATGAAATTTTAAAAAAATTTATGCAATTTCATGGCTTCTTTATAGAATTTGACCATTTGACAAACTCATGACCTTACTAGGGCAAATATTACAAGTTTTACAAATGACTTCAAATAGCCTTACATCTTGATTCAAATGGACTCAATACTTAATGAAATGACCTTATAGATCATAAATGAACCAAATAAAATCCAATTTATCATACTTGGACATTTGACCTCCTGTAGCTTTGGTGCTCCTGCACCAACATTATTGGAGAAATCCGTAACGAGTCAAGTGGAGGTCATTCATGGATTCTAAGTTAGCAACTGACTACTTTACTAAATGGGTTGAAGCCATTCCCACAAGAAAGGATACTAGTAAGGTTGTTACTGATTTTATGCTACAAAATGTCTTGACTAGATCTGGATGTCTAGATAGTATTGTGGTAGATAATGCAATGTGTTTCAGGTCAGAAGAGTTTATTTCTTTCTACCAGCAGTATGGGATCCAAATATCTTACTCATCCCCATATCACCCACAAGAGGGTGTGTGCACACTAGTACATTTTGGCAAACATATGACTACGTGACTAAAAAGTTTAGTCACACCACTAAAAAATTTGGTCACGTGACTAAAATTGATCATATTCTACTAATTTACAAGTATAGATGACTAATTTAGTCACCAGGTAAAATCACAAGGTCAACCAAATAAAAGTGACTAAATAAATTACCAAAAAAATGACTAAATAAAAGTGACTAAATAAACTACTAAATAAGCTACCAAATAAACTACTAAATAAATGACTAAATAAACTACCAAATAAATGACTAAATACAAGTGACTAAATAAACTACCAAATAAATGACTAAATAATTAGTCACCTTAACAAAAATGACTAAATAAAGGACCAAATAAATGACTAAATAGTTAGTCACTAATAATCCCATTTCACCAATAACTCTTGTTTGCCAATAGAGTTTATATTATGTGAGAAATCCATCTACACCAATAGGCTTTATATTACGTGAAAGATCATTCGACCAGAGTAGCAAGAAATATGCAATCATTTTCTCAGAAAATAGAATTTATCTTAGTAGCTTAGTAAATAATTTTTATCAAATGACCAATATGGTGATTTTGTGTCAATA
Source organism: Thuja plicata (assembly GCA_018584345.1). Taxonomy (NCBI): domain Eukaryota; kingdom Viridiplantae; phylum Streptophyta; class Pinopsida; order Cupressales; family Cupressaceae; genus Thuja; species Thuja plicata. The sequence goes on along the minus strand of MU225562.1, from coordinate 481,068 downwards.
TTACAAGTTTTCCCTTTTTCTAGGCCTAGTGCACTATCTATCTCTAAAAATTAAACGAGATGGGTGTATAAGCCACCCAATACTTAATTCTACTCAAGATCAATGTCTATTATTTTACTTTAAAGACTACAATAGGTTTTATCTTGTAGGAATTGTTTCTCCATGTTGATAAAGTGGTTAGAAAATATATCAAAATGAGAATTTAGTTGTTTAATTCTTTTCACTTAAGGAACAAATAAAGTCATGTTAGTACTCTTCTCTTTCTTTTAGAGGGAGTTTTAACTCAAACTCAATTTGAGTTGGTTCAAACTCAAGGTTGAATTTGAGTTAAGGGATCAAGCCCTACGCTTTCTTATGGTTCGAGGGTCAAGGGAAAGGAACAAAAAATTCAATGCAACAATGACAATCAAGAAAAGAAACAACAACTAACTAAAAACCTTGCTTTGAAACTCTCTTTCTTTCTTGAGTCAAACTTGAGGCATACTATTCTAAACCATTGGTTGATGCTACTTTGTATTGACAACTTGTTGG
>MU225562.1:440533-471770 GCA_018584345.1 Thuja plicata | reverse complement strand
TTGAACCATGTTTCATGAGGTTCACAATTGTTCATGAGTAGTGGTTCATAAGAACTCGTATCTCATGAGAATGAATGGTTACACCTACTTCTCATTGCATCCAGGTGAAGCATTGGGCATTCTCGAGAGTTACAATATTTTATATTGCCAAAATAGAGTTGATATAAGATTATACTATCTTATCTTTACGATCTCATTGATGTACATAAATAATTGTTCTTTGTTATGGTTGTCATGGCTTCTTGAGATGCATTCAATCCCTTTTCTTGATAAATTATTACAATACAAAACATCACTCCTACTTGAAGAGTTTGAAACCTTCACTCTCATTAGCATTGATCTTCATCATGTTATATGATAAATCAATATCAATTATTTTCAAGCATTGAGATCATTGCTTTGGTCTTATTTTGTGTATTACTAATTTTCATATTCATAATAGCATTGTTATTAGGTATTTTGTTTTGTTTTGTTTTGGCTCTTAATAGAATGTTTTGTATTGCTCCTTATCTTTTTGTTGTCATTACATATCTTGATGGAATTATTTCAACCATTCACTAATTTGGCGACTGATTGTCACTATTAAAGTTTTACATTTGGACATTTATCTAAAAATGCAGTGTTTGTCTTTGTGCTTTTCAAACTCATTGATCACTATTTTTCTCTTTCATTATAACAATGCTCTGTATTTTATATATTGATATGTAGGAGATATTCTCCACAACAAGTCAAATTGTGATATTGCTATCAAGATTAATCTATGTAATTTATTTTATTCAAACTCATTGACCCATATTTCATAGGGCACACTTGCTGAAGGTTTTGCAAATAAGGTTGTAAGCAAAGTAGGCTTATCTGCATTAATATGTTTGACACTATTTCCAATATTTTAATCACCCTTTCCTAAGTTCAGAAGAAATTTATTGGGCACACCTTACTCATTGTAATCTTATAGTTACTCATTATAATATTACGGAAAAGTATTAAAGTGTTGCAAAAATATTTGAAGGCAGATTATAGTTCCATTGCGCTGGGAATCCTCATCATCAGGTGCACAAAAGTGATTAAATTTCCTGCAATCTAGTCTACCACTCATGAGATTTTTGGCCGAAGGAATCTATTTCGTATTTGTCGTAAGTCTATGGGAATGGACCTTGGTTTGAACCTCCTAATTTTATGTTGTGTCATTATCTATTTAGTGACTGAATACGGCTGGGCAATTCATAAGGTATGATATTCTCTGGCCAAGAATAAGCCACTTATTTTGAAGGAGCCATTTTCATCTTTCTTGAGTGTTTGGTGCTGCAGCAGTTAGAAGTATTTTTGACAGTTTTCTCCATCCCCAATTGTGGTCATTAATAAGCTGGGGTTTCTTGCTTACTTTCTCTATTGTATATTGATGTGGTGATGTCTATTGGGCATTTTTCTATGGCATGAGACTCTTTAAGGTGAAAGCTCCCTCGAATGGTTAATAAATTGATGGAATTAAAATACAGTACAGACCATTGTATGAAGCTTAGTAGAACTTGAATATGTATTCGATCTGCGTAATTGTCAATAGCTCAGAATTGTATATCAATTTATCATATTGAAGGTGAAAGACTACTCTAGCTGCTCGATTACAGATAGCCACGAAAGAGACAATGTGAGCAGATATTGGCATCAGGTCAACTAAACATTCCATTCTTGTGATTACATGGAACTCCTATAGCATTGGTGGAAGCTACAACAATAGTGTTGAAGGCATAAATAACAAGTCATTGCTTAAATTGCAGCATTCACTAAGCATATAATTAAGGTCAAGACTCTGTTTCAGAATTATATTATAGATTCTATACTCAAAAATTGATGTTGAAGCATATTAATGTATAACATTTTGTATTCATCTATCATTCATTCACAAGTCTGAAACATATCTTAACAAAACAACCTTACAAAGGAAACTTCTCACCAAGAAAGTATACAATGTGTTTGACAAAATGTGTATGAAAATGTTTGTATCTTTGTGGAAATCTGAATTATTTTTTATAACAAACTGGGTGATCATTTACATTCATTCCTCCAACCTCTGAATGGAAATGTAATTTTTATTAGAGGAGGTCTGGTTTTTGTAAAAAAATTCTTATTGTTGAGGTATTTTGGTTTATGGAGAACCTTGCATGTTTGGAGTCTTTAACTAAATAAGTTAAGGTGAATTTAACACATAATATTGTGATCATCCATTTATGGAAAGAATTCAAGAGGATCTGAGATTTAAATACTAGCATGCCTAATTCAGACATGATGAATAACAGCATAAATATAAAAATGCCTTACAAAACTTAAATTTTAGAGTTGAAGAAGTTGTGCAACAGCAACAATAGATGTAATCCTTACGGTCACCATTCTTGGTGACAGTCATGAAGGTTTTATGCTTCATCCAAAGGAGATCTCCAAGGAATGATTACTAAGGAGGAGTTTAGACACACCATCAAAGTAGTTTGTAAATTATTTGATGAATAGTGAATGAGTTTTTGTTGTTGGATTAGAGACAATGTTGACAGTCCCTGTAAATTGCATATTTCCCACTATTTCTTTGCATTTTTGTATATGTTATTGGATTGAATGGACCCTCCAATCAATTTAAATGTTTAATACAATGAATATACATGATTTTGCAACAAATTAGAGCATCTTCCATAAAGTATAGAAGGAGATCCATGGAGTTTTGTAAAAATGGGTTCCAAACCATCAATTATGAGTTAGATGAAAGGGTTTGACAATAACTTTAATTTCAACCAATGGAAATTTATCAATCCTGGTTTATTTTGTATTAAATTCATTATCCTTTAATATTAATTTGGTTTGAAGTGGATTGGTTGTGTATTGTTGAAGTAAATGGATGCCCTAACAACATAGAGATGGATTTTCTGAGTTTTGTTTTGACAGAAAAATGGGTCACTGTCTGAGGACCATAACTTTTTAATGGACCGTTGGATTGCGCTCTTATTTTGATATGTGTTCAAAGGCCTAGATTTTAACAACTCCACCGAAGGGATTTAGAGTTTGAGATCTAAAAAAAAAGTTGTGAGTAACCAAATTTAGGGTATCAAAAATGTCAATAACTGTCACAGTCATAACAGATTGCAGTTACGTGATTTGATTCTTATTCAAAGGGTGATCAATGGTTGGAAATAGGTTTATTCATGCCTTCTTGAACTTTTAAGAGTACGTGTACATTCCTAAAATAGTTTGGCTAAATTTTGGGATAGTTTGAAATGTTGAAGACAGTAGACAAAGGTCTTTTCTGTTTGAGGGCAGCATTTAAGGACAGTCTTTACTATGTGAATGTGAGACCTAGATGGTAGAAGGACTCAATTGTGTGGTCATAATTTTAATGATATGGTATTGTTTAGAGTCACTATTGAGATCAGGGTACACAATATTAGAATCCTTGATTGGTAGGAGATTTGGTTTCCACTATACTAATGTTTGAGTGCAGACAAGGTTTAGAAAATGATTGATAATGCAAGAAAGGAAAGTGAACTAGGATTAGAGTGAAATTGATGAACCGTGGAATGGGATCTAATAGTTTATATCCAGGCATAATTAAGGGAATACCCAAATGTGAAAGGACAAGGTATGGCTTCCTTATGAACAAGGTAAGATGAATGATTGCAATTGAGTTAAGGGTAATGCTCGAAGTTGAACAAATGTAATATTTGAATCCAGTGATTGATAGGACTAAGTTGAGAAGTTTTTATAAAATGATGAGTTTGGAATGAACCTTTAAGGGTTCTTTAATTGATTTTTGGCTTGATAGACTGTAGGTGTGTAAGAAGTCTTTGATAGAGGAAACTATCATTTATGTTTCACTCATTTAGAGATGTTATTTTCCTCTAACAAGTTGTTCATTTGAGTGAAAGGATATTGGATCAACAAGATCCTTATGATTTGGTTATTTCTCTTTTGATATTTGAAGGAATATAAGAGCTTGGCACATGGTTCACATAATCGCTGTCTATTTATTGTTGTTCTTTTCTATTTTAGTGTTATAGAACTTTGTATTTGATTTGTCATACTAAAGTATCATGGTATACAGGTATTATGGAACCCTTTTGAGGATATTGTTCCAAGGAAGATTCTCAACATATCTCTGAGCCAGTTGCATCTGAAGAGCCAAACAAGGATGATAAAAAGAAAAGAACAAAGTAAGCCCTCTTTTTTTGGCTAAATTTTTTGCACAATCTGATTTGCAAAAGAAAAACATTTATTAATAGCAATAGTGAAAATTTTCTTTTTTACTTGTCATTCATCATGGAGTTTACAGTGCCAGTATTTTATAGTGCATATGGTGTGAATAAGAGTAAGTCAAAATGGACAAACTGGACACTTATGTCACTGGAAGACCCTATTTATAATCTATCATTGAGCATTCCAACCACTTTCATATTACCCAGATTGCTCCATAAATGTTACAAGGTGTCTTGCTTCTGTTATGTTGTGATTAATTTCATTGAGCCTTTAGAATTTCAGAAAGGACCACTCACAGAAACATAGAGAAATGGATCTAAGGTTTCTTCCTTGGGAAATTACGAGGCAAAGTTTTTAAACATTATAAGTTGAGATTTTCAATATCATTTTGTACTTCCATCTTAACTAAACTGTAAATATATCCAAGGCAATATTTAAGCCTTAATAAATGTTTTTCCTAGAGGAAAATAATTTCACCTTCATTTACTCAGTTTGTCTCAAATGGATTGCAATATGTAATCATGCATAGTCAGCTATAAATAAGTGTACAAAGTTAGCAATTTAGTTGTGAATCACTCTTGATTTCTTTCACAATACTTCAAATAGTTATCTACTTTCCCTCTATATCTATGTTACCAGATTCTTCCCTAGCGGCCCAGGGTCCCGGTCCGGTCCTGCCAAAATTCCGGTCTAGATGTGGTCCATCCAAAATTTTCCCTGGGTCCTAAAAATTCATTACCAGGATGAATTACAACCTTTAGGATAATTTCAATCTTTAAAGAGGATCAATATAAATATTATTTAAAATTAACATTCACTTCTATTTTCTTGACAGAAGTATATATATCTTGTTCTTGAGTATGCTCCAAAGAGCCAACTGCATAGAGAGCTTCAACACTGCAGATTGTTCAGTGAGAAACACGCAGCTAACCATTAAGACCCCTTACAAAATCTTCTAGGACCCCTTACCATTCGTTAGTGTGTAGTAAGGGATCTAATGGGTCCTGAGACACATTAATGTGTCTTAGGACCCCTTAATAATCCTTATGACCTCTAAGATTTAGAGAGAGGGTTCCTAAAGGGTCCTAAGGGGTAAGGGAGATCCCAAGACACATTAATGTGTTCTAAGACCCCTTATGACAACTTAGGACATCTTACCATACATCTTAAGGGTCTTAAAGGGTCCTAAGCGATCATAAGGGGACCCCTTAAGACCCCTTATGAGCCCTTACCATACATTAGTTTATGGTAAGGGGTCCTAGTGGGTCTTAGGGGGTCCTAGGACCCATTAACAACCCTTACAACACCTAAGATATAGAGAGAGGAATACTAAAGGGTACTAAGGGGTCATAAGGGGTCATAGGACATATTAATGTTTTCTAGGATTCCTTATGATCCCTTACCCTACATCTTAAGAGTGCTAAAAGGTCTTAAGGGGCCATAACGGGTCCTAGGACACATTAATGTTTCCTAGGCCCCGTATGACCCCTTACCATACATCTTATGGGTCCTAAAATTCATAAGGGGTCCTATGACACATCAATGTGTCTTAGGACCCCTTAATACTTCTTACGACCCCTTAGGACCCATTAACATTCATTAATGTATGATAAGGGGTCATAAGGGGTTGTAAGGGGTCTAAGGAGTCATAGAACACATTAATGTGTCCTAGGATCCCTTAACAACCCCTATGATCGTTAAGATGTTGAGAGATGGGTTTTCAAGGGTCCTAAGGGGTCATAATGGGTCATAGGATATATTAATGTCTCTTAGGACCCCTTTTTACCCCTTAGGAACCTTGGTACCACTTAAAATACATCTTAGCAGTCGTAAAGGGTCATAAGGGGTTCTAGGATAGGTTAATGTATCATAGGACCCCTTAAGACCACTTACGACCCTTTAGGAATCCTTACCATTCATTAGTGTATGGTAAGGGGTCGTAAGTGGTCTAAGGGGTCCTAGGACCCCATAAAAACCCTTATGACCCCTAAGATGTAGAGAGAGGGGTCCTAGAGGGTCATAAGGGGTCTTATAACACATTAATATGTTATAGGACCTATTTTGACCCCTTAAGACCCCTTACCATACATCTTAAGGGTCCTAAAGGGTTGCAAGGAATCATAGGGATTCCTAGGACACATTAATGTCTTAGAACCCCTTAAGAAGACTTACAACCCCTTAGGACCGCTTACCATTCATTAGTGTATGGTATGGGGTCTTCAGGGTTTGTAAAAGGTCCTAAGGGGTCATAAGGGGTTCTAGGACATGTTAATGTGTCCTAGGACCACTTACGACCCCTTAGGACCCCTTAGCATTAATTAGTGTATGATAAGGGGTTGTAAAGGGTCTAAGGGGTCATAGGACACATTAATGTCTCCTAGGACCCCTTAACAAACCTTACGACCCCTAAGATATAGACAGAGGGGTCATAAGGGGTCATAAGGGGTCCTAGGACACATTAATATGTCATAGGACCTCTTTTGATCCCTTAAGACCCCTTACCATACATCTTAGGGGTCTTAAAGGGTTATAAGAGGTCATAAGGGTTCCTAAGACACATTAATGTGTCTTTGGGCCCCTTAAGAATACTTTCAACCCCTTAGGACCCCTTAGCATTCATTAGTGTATGGTAAGGGGTCTTAAGGGTTTGTAAAAGGTCCTAATGGGTCATAAGGAGTTCCAGGACACATTAATGTGTCTTAGGAGCCCTTAAGATCATTTACGACCCCTTAGGACCCCTTAGCATTCATTAGTGTATGATAAGGGGTCGTAAGGGGTCTAAGGGTTCATAGGACACATTAATGTCTCCTAGGACCCCTTAACAAATCTTACGACCTCTAAGATGTAGAGAGAGGGGTCATAAGAGGTCCTAGGACAAATTAATGTTTTTTAGGATCCGTTATGACCCCTTAGGACACCTTACGACCCCTTATTATATATCTTAGGCATCTTAAATGGTCCTAAGGGGTCATAAGGGGTTCTAGGACACCTTAAAATGCCTTACGACCCGTTACCATACATTAGTGTATGATAAGGGGTCTTAAGGGGTCTTAAGGGGTCCTAGGACATAGTAAAGTGTCCTAGGTCCCGTTAACAACCCGTATGACACCTAATATTTAGAGACAGGGGTCCTAAAGGGTACTAAGGAGTCATAAGGGTTACTAGGACACATTAAAGTGTCCTAGTACCCCTTATGACCTCTTATGACCCTATAGGGCCCCTTACCCTACATCTTATGGGTGTTAAAGGGTCCTAATGGGCCATAAGACACATTAATGTGTCCTAGGACCCCTTACCATACATTAGTGTATGGTAAGAGGTCCTAAGGGGTTCTAAGGGGTCTTAAGGGGTCCTCCAATATAGTAATGTGTCATGGGACCCCTTAAGACTATTTACAACCCTTTAGGACCCCTTACCATTAATTAGTGTATGGTAAGGGTTCATAAAGAGTCCTAGGACACTTTAATGTATCCTAGGACCTCTTAACAACCCTTACAAACCCTAAGATGTAGAGAGAGTGGTCCTAAGGGGTCATAAGGGTTCCTAGGACACATTAATGTTGTTACAACTAACAATTGTCATTGCACCAAAAGGTCAACTTGTTAATGCTTGATACAACCACTAGACATATAGAAGACACATGGCGGTGGTTAAGCCATTTCACGAACCACCACTGTGGTGAACAACCAAGGAAATCAAGGGCACAATCATACTTTCTCACCATTGTAACAATCCCCTCCCAGTGCAAGCGTGGAGTTCAAACCTGTGACCAAGCTCTAATACCACTTATTACAACTAGTGGTTTTCATTGCACTAAAATATTGACATGTTAATACCCGATACAACCACTATACATTTAGAAGACATGGGTGGTAGTTAAGAAATCTATTGAACCACCATTGTGCTAAACAACCAAGGAGACCAAGGATACAACCAGTCTTGCTCACTATTGTAACAAACGTGTCCTAGGACCCCTTATGACCCCTAAGGACCTCTTACCATACAACTTTGAGGTCTTAAATGGTTGTAAGGGGTCACAAGGGGTGATATAAAAAATTAATGTGTTGTAGGACCCCTTAAGACCCCTTACGACCACTTACCATTCATTAGTGTATGGTAATAGGTCCTAAAGGGTTGTAAGGGGTCTAAGGGGTCCTAGGACATATGAATGTGTCCTAGGACCCCTTAACAACCCTAACACCCCTAAGATGTAGAGAGAGGGGTCTTCAAGGGTCCTAAGGGGTCCTAGGACACATTAATGTTTCCTAGGACCCCTTTTGATGCCTTAGGACCCCTTAAAATACATCTTACGGGTCATAAAGGTTCCTAAGGGGTCATGAGCATTTCCAAGACACGTTAATGTGCCCTAGGAGCCCTTAAGACCACTTACAACCCCTTAATATGTCCTAAGGGGTTGTAATAGGTCTTAATGGGTCCTAGGAGACATCAATATGTCTTAGGACCCCTTAATGTGTCCTAAGAACCCTAAGATGTATTCTTAGGGGTCCTAAATGATCATAAGGGGTCTTAAGGCATCATAGGACCCCTTACAATCCCTTAAGAACCCTAATTTATATTCTTAGGGGTCCTAGAGTGTCATAAGGGGTATTAAGGGGTCCTATGACACCTTATGGCCCATTATTACCCCTTAGTACCCCTAGGATGTATTCCTAGGGGTCTCAAGGATCGTAAGGGGTCTTGAGAGATCCTAGGGGACCTTATGACCCCTTAGGAACCATAAGATGTATTCTTAGGGGTCCTAAGGAGTCGTAAGGGGTCTTAAGGGGTCCCAAGACACCTTATGACCTCTTACTACCCCTAAGATGTATTCTTAGGGGTCCTAAACGGTCTTAGGGAGTCTTAAGGGGATTAATGTGTCCTAGGACCCATTATGACCCCTTAGGACACTTTAAGACCCCTAAAATATATTCTTAGTGGTCTTTAACGGTTCTAAGGGTCCTCAATATCAGAACTATTAGCAATCATGAGATAAGGTTCATAAGGTGTCCTATTGGGTCTTAAGGAGTCATAAGATATATTAATGGGTCCTAGGACACCTTATGACCCCTCATGACCATATTACAAGTCCTAAGGGGTTGTAAGGGGTCTCAAGGGCTCCCAGGATACTTTCTAATCCCTTAGGACCTCTTGGAACAGCTAAGATGTATTCTTAGGAGTGATAAAGGGTCGTAAGGGGTATTAAGGGGCCCTAGGACACATTAATGGGTCCTAAGACACCCTATGACCCCTTACGACCATCTTATAGGTCTTAAGGGTTGTAAGGGATCTTAAGGGATCCTATGACACATTATGACCCCTTACGACCCCAAAAATATATTCTTAGGGTTCTTAATGTCTCGTAAGGGGTCTTAATATATCCCAGGACACCTTTTGACCCCTTACGACTATCTTACAGGTCTCAATTGGTAAGGTAAGGGGTCTTAAGGGGTCCTATGACACCTTATAACCCCTTACAACCCCTAAACTATATTCTTAGCAGTCCTAATATATCGTAAGGGGTCTAATTAGGACACATTAATGGGTCCTAAGACACCTTATGACCCCTTACGACCATCTTACGGGTCGTAAGGGGTCGTAAGTTGTCTTAGGGGGTCCTAGAACTCTTTATGACCCCTTAGGACTAATTAGATATATTCTTAGGGGTGCTAAAGGGTTGTAAGGGGTATTAAGGGGTCTTGTGAAGAATTAATGGGTCCTAGGACACATTAATGGGTCCTAGGACACCTTATAACCCCTTACGACCATCTTACAAGTTCTAAGGGGTTGTAAGGGGTATTAAGGGTTCCTATGACACCTTATGACCCCTTACAACCTGAAGATGTATTATTAATATTCCTAATGTGTTGTAAGGGGTTTTAAGGGGTCATATGACACATTAATGTGTCACAGGACTCCTTATTACCCCTTACAACCATCTTACTGGTCCTAAGGGGTTGTAAGGGGTATTAAGGGGTCCTATGACACCTTATGACCCCTTATGACCCCTTAAGACCCCTAAGATGATTTCTTTGGGGTTGTAAGGGATCTTAAGGGTTTGTAGGACACATTAATGTGCCCTAGGACACCTTATGACCCATAAGATGTATTCTTAGGGGTCCTAATGTGTCGTAAGGGGTCCTAAGACAAATTTATGGGTCCTAGGACACCTTATAACCCCTTACGACCATCTTACGGGTCCTAAGGGGTTGTAAGGGCTCTTAAGGGGTCCTAGGACACTTTATGACCCCTAAGGAACACTAATATGTATTCTTAGGAGTGCTAAAGGTTTTTAAGGGGTATTAAGGGGTCATTTGACACCTTATGACCCCTTTTGACACTTAAGATGTATTCTTATGGGTCCTCAATGATCGTAAGAGTTCCTAAGGGGTCCTAGGACACCTTTTAACTCCTTACAACCCCTTAGGGCTCCTAATATGTATTCTTAGGGGTCCTAATGGGTCGTAAGGGATCCTCAGGGGTCCTCGGACACCTTATGACCCCTTATGACCCCTTAGGAACCCTAAGTTGTATTCTTATTGGTCATAAAGGGTCGAAAGGGGTATTAAGGGGTCTTCTAACCCCTTATGACCCCTTAGATGTATTATTAGGGGTCCTGAAGCGTCGTAAGGGGTCTTAAGGGGTCCTAGGGGACCTTATGACCCCTTACAACCCCCTAAGACCCCTATGATGTATTCTTAGGGGTCTTAAGGAGTCGTATAGGGTCTTAAGGGGTCCCAGGAAACCTTATGACCCCTTACTACCTCGTAGGACCCCTAAGATGTATTCCTAGGGGTCGTAAGGGGTCTCAAGGGGATTAATGTGTCCTAGGACCTTTATGACCCCTTAGGGCCATTTAAGACCCCTAAAATGTATTATTAGCGATCTTAAAGGTTCCTAAGGGTCCTAAATATCTGAATTATAGACAATCATGAGATAAGGGTCCTAAAGTGTCCTAATGGGTACTAATGTACCCTAATGGGTTGTAATGTGTCATAAGGGGTCCTAGGACCAACTATAACCCATTATGACCTCTTATGACACATTCAGACCCATCATGACATATTATAACCTATTAGGACCCCTTAGAACACATTAACCATCGTAGGATACACTAATGGGTTCTAAGTAGTCCTACTATATCACGAGGGGTCATAATGGGTCATAGGCGATCCTAGGACACCTTAGGACCCATTAATAAATTGATAGATCTATATTAATCCATGGTGCAAGGAATATTCTTGATGAACATGGAATTGAAACTACATCTATTAGATATACTAATGTGTGGTAAGGGGTCCTAATGGGTCCCACAGTGTCCTAATGGGTCCTAATATCTCCTAATGGGTTGTAATGGGTCATAAGAGATCATAGGACCACCTAGGACACATTATGACCCCTTATAACACATTAGGACCCATCAGGACACATTATAACCCATTAGGACCCCTTAGAACAAATTAACTATCCTAGGACACATTAATGGGTTCTAAGTGGTCCTAATGCATCACAAGGAGTCATAATGGGTTGTAGGAGGTCCCAGGACACCATAGGACCCATTATGGAAATGCATGATCTATATTACTCCATGGTGCAAGGAATATTCTTGATGAACATGTGATTACAACTACATCTATTCAATATACTAATGTGTGGTAAGGGGACCTAATGGGTCCTAAGGTGTCCTCATGGGTATTAATAGGCCCTGAGGGATCCTAGGACAACCTATGATCCATTATGACCCTTTGTGACACAATAGACCCATTGAGACACATTATAACCCATTAGGACCCCTTCGAACACATTAACCATCGTAGGACACACTAATGGGTTCTAAGTGGTCCTAATGTATCAAAAGGGGTCATAAGGGGTCATAGGAAATCCTAGGAAACCTTAGGACCCATTACAAAAATGTATGATCTATATTAATCCATGGTGCAAGGAATATTCTTGATGAGCATGAGATTGCATCTACATCTATTCAATATAATAATGTGTGGTAAGGGGTCCTAATGGATCCTAATATGTCATAATGGTTTGTAATGGGTCCTAAGGGGTCCTACGACCACCTATGACCCGTTATGACCCCTTATGACACATTAGGACCCATCAAGACACATTACAACCCATTACAACCCCTTAGAACACAGTAACTATGGTAGGACACACTAATGGGTTCTAAGTCCTAGGGCCCCTTAAGACTCATTATGAACCATTATGATGCATTAGGACCCATTAAGACACATTAGAACCCATGTTGATTAAAAAATGTTCAGTTGAGGAGAAGGTATTACAATGATCAAGAAGAAAACTGGCTATGGAGAATCTAGTTATGAAATATGTTAAGAATGAAACTATTAAGGAATTGCATGATATATTACTCAATGGTGCAAGGTTTACTCTTGATGAATATGGGATTGTAGCTACCTATATTCAATATACTAATGTGTGGTAAGGGATCCTAATGGGTCCTAAGGTGTCCTAATGGGTCGTAATAGGACCTAAGGGGTCCTAGGACCACCTACGACCCATTAGGAAACAATAGGTGCACTAGGAATAGACTAGATGGAAATCAATCTTCTATATTATATGAATTCACAAGGATTTTGAATAATGTAAGGGTCGTGCAATGCATTCAAGCCTAACTTGACACAATAATATCATAATCAAAGGTGTAACAAACTCTTATAGTTTTTTAATACAAACCATTTGCAGTCATGTCGGTAAACAGATTGTTCTTCTTTGTTATAACTCTAAGATGCCCAAATATGAAGAAACAATTGAATACAACAGTTGGGAAATTGTAATTGCATCCTAATTTCCCTCTGAATTTAAAGCTACAGCTCCCTTATATGAATGATTTTCAGTGAATTTTGATCTTTCCTAATCTAACAGGGGTAAGTTCTTAACCCGAAAACAGAAGAGACAAACCAAGCTAAACCCAGACAAGAAATAGCTTAGGCGGGATGAATTCAACTCTAAATCTAGCCAACTCTAAGATTTCATCAATCAGATTAACTCCCAAAACTGGTAATGCATGAACTTCTACTGGAAATGTAGATGCAAGACTAAAGATTAATGATGAAATGACAATGAATCGATCTATATCACAGGAACGTTTCCCAAACTCAAGATAACAACAGATTTTCCCCTTAGCTAATTATATCAAATCATAATACAAAGCTCTGGTTTGAATACAGATTGTAAATCTAACTTCAAAGAAACATTCGAATTCAATAGAAAGATAAATGCAATGTAATGGAACATATAAAACAATGGTATTCAGACATACAAATTTGACTCAGCAAAATGCTATCTTTTACACCAAAATTTAGCCGACTTTTGTATTAACTTTCGGTAAAGTACATATAGAGTTTGAGTCTTGACCATTACAAAAAGAGTAACTGAAATGGTTCAACTTCTTTTAAGCGGGAATGATAAACAAAGTTTTATCTGTTACAATATCAATCAAAATTTGGATAAACAGAGAATCTATTCAAGCTTTAGTTTCATTCTCTTTGCCTAATTTAGCCCTATAGGGGGTGACAGCTGTAATAACTCTGATGAGCTCCTCATGCCTATTGACATGGACATTGGTATATCAAATGAGCCACCTAGAATGATCCTTGGCCAGGCTTTGAATTGCATATGTCTGGTCCTTCAATTCTTCCATGGCTTTATAAATACATCCACTCAACTGCTGGAGTTCTGGCACTTTGTCCAAATGGGTAGAAGACTGCTCTGACAGCTTATTCACATAATCAGAGAATGATTTATGCATATTGGCCAATCCTATCATTTCTTTTCCTTGTTCGCTCGTCTGTGATTCTGTGTGCAGACCTTGAATAATCTTAAAGTCTTTGTTTTGTTCTTCCTTGATCTTAACATCTGTTCGCTGCAACCCCGTCTCAGCCTGAATGATCATCTCGATTTTGAACTCTAGGCTTTGAAGCCATTCGATTAGAAGTTCATCTCCTTTTTGCAGAATCTTGGCTTTCAATACCTCTTTGGTCTTCATCTTTACTGCCACATGGAGCGTCACTATGCACTCTTGACACTTCACTCTCTCAGATGCGAGAGTTTGCAGATTCTTCTCAATGTTGTTCCTTTCCATCTCCAGTCTTAAGAGAGAATTACCCAGTTGCTCGACAACTACCAATCCCTCAGATTTGAGTCTCTCAACCCATCCCTTGCTAATCTACGCAAAATACCTATCCTCTTGCAACTTGGCTATTATGGCTTGATTCTCTGCGACATTAGGATCGAATGTGATCTGAGTACTGGGAATACTAGCAACTGGAGTAACCAACTACCGGATGAAATTATTCAGTTCACTGACTTCAGCCTTAAGTTGTACCTTTGTCATTTTAAGTTCTTCCAGCTCTTCTTCGATTACTATATTAGTGTATTTCCACCAATCCACTTTGGTATCATGTCGGGCTAAGCCCATGTCAAATGAGTGTAGCTTGAAATCCGAAGGGGTTAAATCTTCAAACCGGCCTTCCTTCGTGGGTTTTGCTACCTCCATAGTGAAATGCCCAGTCTCTGGGTCTCTTCCCAATGTGGACAGTGTCTTCATTTTCTTATCCTTTTCTGTAGCGGCACTGGGTTGTAGGACTCGAGCTAAAGTATCTTTATTGGGAGCTCCATCTTCTAATCTCTTTCTTTTACGCTCTAGAGTGTTCTCTATCCATGATTCGACACTGGTGACCTTAGTGGTAGAGACCAACTCTTCTATAAACAATTTCCTAATGACAGGAGGAGAAGACTTTGGTCTTGAAGCAAATGGATTTACCAAGGTAGGAGAAGAGGACACCAATTTGGCGACTGAAACAACCTTCTGCTTTTTCCTAGCCTCTTCTTTTGATTCTGTGGATGAGGGAGTATCTTCACCCACTTCTACTATGATAGGGGATCCTCGCCTTGGATAATCTTGGGTTGAAGTGTCGACTTGGGCATCTTTAGCAATAGCTTTAACTGATTGATCAGGCTCCGCGCTTTTGGTGGGCTTTTCTGTTGGCTTGGCCAGGTCCGTGGAAACCGCTTCTTCAGTCGACCCGAGATCTGGAAGCAGACCTTCTCCACATGTCTTCTTGGGTTGAACTTCTTTCTCAGGAGGTTCATCACCTCCCCCACCTGGTTGAGATGAATCTTTGGCACTAGTTGGTAGGATTATTGAGGAAGTTGTTGCAACACTTGAAGTGTCTTTTTTCGGGGTCCTTTGAGTAGGAGGCTTCCTTTCTGACCTCTTCCTTCTTCCTATAGTTCATTCAACCCACTACTTCATTCTTTTGTATATCCCACTCATCAAAGTCTGCAAATCATTGATGGTTTTCTCCAACATGGGCTCGGAGCTTATGGAGAGGGGTTTGATTTTCTTGAGATATATATTATCATACATGTGATGGCTGTCATCTTCTAGCCCCTCAACTGCAAGATTGACCTTGAAATTTTTGATTTGTTCAATGGTTAACCTGGCATAAAATCTGTCTCTGCTCTCCAAATCATCTCTACAATTGGTCCAATAGTATTCAATTTCATCTACATGATGGATAGCTCAGCTCATTTGCAGGTAATCACGAGCATAATTAACTGGATCATATTGTGGCCTCAAAACATCATAGGTTTCTAATGAAAACCTCTTTGAGAATGTATTTAGAACATTCTTCACCTCAGACTGGGACGCACAACTATAGGCTTTGATAGTCATGGGGAAGTCATAGTCTTTCTTCCTGGCATCACCACAGATCAAATTCACTTGAAGCACTTGTCTCATCACCTCCACCAGCACGATCATATCCATAGGATATCTAGGCAGCTTCAAAGGGAAGTCGTCGAATCCAGCAAGACAAATGTATGAGAAATCACCAAATTGAATGAAATAACATCCAAACTGGCTGATAAAAGCTATGTCTTCAGGAGAGAATCTCCTTTCTGGACAGCCTTGTAGCTCCCTGCACAATCTCATTGTAAACGCATCATTAACCCGAAGATACTCAGCATAATTGTTGTGCAATTGCAAAGAGGAGAAAAATTTGTAACTCTTAACATCATTAGGAAATTCCTCTAATCTAGGAAGCCCTAGCCAAATTTGGATTGTAGCCAGAATATATAAAAGGACTGAAGACATGTAAAATTCATTCTGGCGCTTAGCTCTATCTAGGGCCTCTGAGAGGTTCTCACTTACCATAAGGGCCCAATCAATGAAGTGATGTTGGGAACAGATTACCTGAACCAGGAAGAAATGATAGTCAATGAAATTGAGTACCTCACTCTCACCTTTGATCCTGTGGAGTAGCACCAGGATGTCTATGATCTCCGGCTTCAGATTAGTGTCATATAGTGTTTTTGGCAGCTTCCCTTTGGCGCTTCTAGGCTCTTGAAACCATGCCTTCATTATCTCCTTCTTCCAAACTGACTTCTTGGCTATATATTCAGTCACCGCACGACTATATGTCATTTATGAATACTCAGCTTGCTCTAGGATGCGAAGTGAGTTTTGAACCAATTCTCTATCAATAAATAGCAACATTGTATCATTGGGCAAGAGGATTTTCTTGGTGTCTGGGTTGTATCAAGCTATGCATTCCCGGATCAATTTAGGGGCTTGAACGGCCATGGGAAAACTAGCGGCTTCAACTAATATACTCTCCTTCAATTTCTTAGTGATGGGATGCATCTGATCTGCTTTTAGCCTACTCTAAAAGTTCTGCATATCAAAGAACTTCATAGATGTATCTGAGATCTTATGTCATTCAGAGGTGATGTCATTCATTTCGTCAAATCCCATAAATCTGGAAGCCATACTTTGAATGATTTGATTCGGGAATTAAGAATATCTCTCAGGAATGCAGGGGTAAAGAATGATTAGTATCAGAGGCTTCAAATTCAAAAGATTTGTCAAACAAATAGTAGCTTCTGTTCGCAACCTTCAACTAATTTTATAACTTTTGAATTCTTACCGTTTAACGGTCGACTTCCTGTGCCACACAAATGAAAAGTCCTAGACATTAATGAAAAAGTTCGTTATGAAGTAAAACGACTTTATTTGGATTAATTACTTTGCTCTTACGAGCCGTTGAGAAATGCCTTTTCACTTTAGTAACAGTAATGGTAACTTTCCTGAGGTAGCGAAAAATTACTTTTCCACTTCTCCTTTGGGCGGAGAAATGCTTTTGGAGTGCTCTCTGTTTGAAAATCCACCGAAAGAGAATTTTAGCCTGTTGGGATGCTAGAATGATATTAGTTGATCTCAAAGGCTTTCTTCATGCCTTGGGTCGCTTATGAGATTGATTTCCCTTCGAAAATCCTTCATCTTAGTGGTATGGCGGAAAACGTATCTCACAGGTAGAAACCCGCCTGTTGGAGTAGTGGAGAAGCCCTTTTCCACTTTTCTGCCAACAAACTTATCTCTCAGATTTCTTTCTATTTAATCATTCATCTCAGCCTGCAGAGGTGTATTTCCAACATAGTAGTCCTTCTAAGCCCAAGTGATCCATTTTAGAAATGCACTTCCTGCTGAGACATCACAGAGTAGTCATCTACGGAAAATGCACTGTGCTGATGCTTTTCCGCCAGTGGAGAAGCCCAAACCCAATTTTCCATCGTTGAAGCAATATAAAGTATTCAAGCTACCAACTCCAAAATCACAGAAGATAGATGTTAGAAGTCTTCGAAAAGTGACCTTTATCAGATTTGGGATCTTAAACCTACCCAATTAAGCACGACTTCAGATAAAAATTCCCCTGGCTCGCAAGGAGAAGTGAAATTGGAAAAAATCTGATAAAGGCCTCCTAACCTAAGGGGAACTCTAGACCTAGACTCCAGAAATTCACAACACTTCCAAGACCACTACTACATACTAATTGTCCACTTTTGTCTTAAGGTATACAGACCAAAAGTGGGGCAACAAGTCACTTATTACAAACTCTCTCTCTCTCTCTCTCTCTCTCTCTCTCTCTCTCTCTCTCACTCACTCTCTCTCACATTTAATACTTTTCTTATTGTTACATAGTGTGTACGTGCTATAGTGCATACACGCTATNCTTATTACACACTCTCTCTCTCTCTCTCTCTCTCTCTCTCTCTCTCTCTCTCTCACTCACTCTCTCTCACATTTAATACTTTTCTTATTGTTACATAGTGTGTACGTGCTATAGTGCATACACGCTATGAAAACCATAAATTTGAATAGTGGGTATGCCCGCGCTATTTTACGTACATGCTTTTAACTACTTTAAAATACACTAAGCCTAAGAATTGGATTTTCCTTGGAGATCCAACCCAAAGGCTTGGAGGATTCAAACAGGTCTGAGATGTGTTTTCCAGCAAACATACAAAAAATTCATATTTTTCCTTGTGTGCTCCCTTTCAGGTTTGCATGTTCTTCAATAACGATAAAATCAAACAACATGATATTTTAGATCTCTTTGTTAGCTACCTAACCATATAATTTATTTTGAATTCTGATTATGTTAATATTTTCATCTCTAATTTAATTTGTATGTATGTCTAATTTTTATCAAAAAGAAATGTATAGTATTTTTGGCTTAGATTTTGGCTCGTTCATCGAATTTTGAAACAAGTTACTTTTTTAGAAAGTAGACTCCATTCTACACACTTTAAAAAAAAATGAAGTTTTGATTTTCGATTAGTTTTCAATGATTTCTAGGGGGAGTACAGAAAAATTTCACATTTTCAGGATGTGTCCACTTAGAAAATTTGCAAAAATACATATATTCATAACAAAATTAGCATAAAAAAATGGGATAAACTTCATGGTGTTAGATAACTTCTCACCAGAGCGATTAAAATTTTTCAAAAAAAAAGTCAACATTTTAGAGGTAGCACACCAGACACTATGTTATGTTTTTTCACAAAAAATAGAACCAATTTTTGTGCTCCCCCTTTTTGAAGGCCTTAAACTCCACCATTTTTTTAAAAATAGTACTTTAGAAACTAGATTCAGAGTACTACAACTCTTTCTCTTGTCGCATCTTGAACTTTTGAGTCTAGCTATCTTCAATTTCTCATCAAAGTTCAAAGTTTTCTGATTTTAGGAAAAAAAAAGTGGCATCTTAAACCGCCTTTTTGGTCCCCCCATCTTGGTGCACTTACCCCTATAGGGGTCCAAATAAAGACACAAAACTCCTAAGGGAAGTGTAAATCCCCACACCAATAGACATGGTATAAGAACATATCCCTAAATAGAATAAAGGCAAGAAGCACCAAGAATGTGCTCTTGCTTCTAGACAAAAATAGTTCATATAAAGTGAAGGAACCTCAACCCCCAAAGAAAACCTTCCTAAGGAGCATATTATAAATGACACAATCCATATTCTATGTTAGATTCATTATGAGGAGAATAATGAATTCATGATCATAAATACACCCAAACAAATAGAAAATGATGACACCAACATAAGTAAACTGGATCAAGATCCTAAGAATTTAGCACAAGACACATTGATTGAAAAAAAGATAAAGGAAACATAGGCACAGTCCCCATAATTCATTAAGAGAGAGCATGTCAAGGCTGGAAATAAAGATCTAGAATACAAATGCTACAACATAGACCTCCAACCGAAAAGTCATAGAATCCTTCAGGAATTTCAAAACTCTGCAGACCTGACTATATTTCTTAATAAATTGAACCAAAGTTCAATCTCCCACTTAGTAATGTATAATATCCAACCCTTAATACAATGTAGGCTATCGGGTTTTATAGAACAACCATTAGTCATTTCAATCACAGAATGATCATTCTTCTATTACAATCAAAGGGCATGCCAAAAAATTAGGCATGAATTTCTCAATTTCTCATGATGCAGGTAAGTGTAAGTCTTATGTTCGTTGTTCATAAAATGCTTGCTAGTTGTGGAAGAAAAGGCAATCATGGAAATATTTTAAAGAGAAGATTATGTTAGAGTAAAAAGATATTTTCACTTATTAATTAAATCATTATTGGTTTAATTATTGTCACTTTTTATCTCTAGTTCACTTAAGCTAAACTTTAGGCATATAATAATTAATTCTTTATTAATTATTATCATGCAACCTAGGTTTCTCCACCTTCTGGTGTTCAATCTCCTTTATAAGGATTGACCTCTTTGTAATTATTAAATCTTTTGTAATTCCCTCTATTATCTCTCTGAATGAATATTTCATCTTTCAGATCATTATGAGTTGTGTCTCTATTCTTTGCTTTTGTGACAAGTATTTTGCATACAGTGGATCTTGGTGATTGAATTCTTTGAATTCTAACATGGTATCAGAGCCTTGCTATTGCACCTTGTTCTTGAGTTTTCTGAAGATTTTTTGGAGCACTAAGGGTTTCAAGTTTTCAGAGTTTTTTGTATGGATCTGGGGGTATTTTTTGGAGCACTTTGGGCACAAACCTACCTCATGATTGTGCTCAAAAGGCCCAAAAACCCCTATTTCCATATAAGGTTCGTCCAAATTGGACATAGTTAAAATTTGGGCCCTCTTTTTTGCATGCACGACCTTGGCATATTTTTCGAGGCAAAAAAATGTCTCAGTTTTCACGATGCCTCGGTTTTTGTGCCACTTCAAAATTCACATCAACGTACCCGCAAAAAAAATATTTAAAAATATTTTTTTTTCTTGGTACCTCAGCCAAATTTGGCCAAAATTTTGGCAGTTTGGCCAGATTTAGTGGAGCTCCGCCAGATTTAGCAGAGGTTTCTTGGATTTTTTCTTGTTCTAAAGCCCTCTTTGATTTTTTGCTCGTATCTTGAGCAAACAGAGGTGTTTTTGGCAAAATGAGACATCGTCGGAAAGTTGGTTCTGAGCCCAATCTGATTATTTAGGTTTGGTTTTTTTTATTTTTTCGTCATACAGGGTTTTTACTAATCAAAATTAGGGTTCCCTTTTTCACTTCGGTCGTCATATCTTGCTCCTCCGAACTCTATTTTGTGACTTCTGCGTGTCGTCAAAAATTTGGTTCCATTCTCCTTCTTGTATGGGTCTCATTACCAGAATCTACTCTGGGTACATTTTATTCAGGTTTTTTCCTTTTGGCATTCTAGTAGATATCTTGGATGTTTCAGGTCCTGTGATCATTTTCCTTGCATGGGATGACTCATTTTTAGCTATTACTTTTGTACATATAGCTTTATTTCATTCTTGAGCATTGTAGACATCTATTTCTGTAGCATTTCCTTTTTTTGCAAATGTACTGAGATGAAGTGTCATCATTGCATGTTTGGGATCTTGCACATTTTGTGTATGTTTGTACTCACACTACATAATAAAGTACCATGGGGGTTTGATGTTTGTCTTGTTTTTTCATCTACCTTTGTCAAGTGAGTGTTCCTTCCATGACATTAGCCTCATTATGTGTGTCCAGAGATTGATCATCCTCGACACCATCCTTTATATGTGTTTGTACTTTCTTCGGCATGCAGTTATTCTTGGCAGCCTTTTTCAGTGCACCTGTCATACCTCTCCATGCTCAACATTATTGGGGGCTATTTCCTTTTGGTTCTAATGCTTCCTTGGTTCGATGGAGTGAGCTATGTATTCAGTATTTGCTCCTATGTACTAGGCGGATGCAATGGTTGGGTACCTATGCATTTTGGTGAGATTGATCATTTACCATATGGACACTTCTTTCATTCCTATTTTGGAGGCATTCTTCCATCTTTTGATCAGCTCTTCAGACTTTGGTGTTCTTTTGTCATCTGTATCTTTGAGTTTCGATGTTTTCCTTTGTTTTCCATCCTAAATCGAGTAGTGTCATTTGAGGGCACTCATACATATTGCAGTCTTCTCTACCTGGTCAGATTCTATTTCAGTGGAGGTTCCAGCAATTATTTTTTGACAGTGTTTGCAGCTTCATGCTTCAGTGGTGTTCTACATATTCTTCTTTTGATCAGCTCTTCTAACTTTGGTGTTTTTGCCATCTGTATCTTCGAGTTCTGTTTTCCTTTATTTTCCATCTTGATTCGAGTACTATCATTTGAGGGTACTCGTGCAGATTATAGTCTTCTCTACCTGATCTTTGTTCTTATTTTCTGGGACATTCTCTAGTTTGGAGGCTTCTTTAGTCCTTCACTAGGCTTCATCTCTTTTTCGGAGAGGGGTTTTTCCCACTGGTTTTTCTTATTTTCTCCTCTTTATTGGAATTTTTTTTACTTGGGTACCTGATCAGGCCATATTATCGGGATGCATTTCCTGCTTTCAGTAGTTGTTTCTAGGTTTTTAGCTTCTCCCTAAGTTTATCTTAAGGGGGTGTTAGAGTAAAAAGATATTTTCACTTATTAATTAAATCATTATTGATTTAATTATTAAGTCACTTTTTATCTCTAGTTCACTTAAGCTAAACTTTAGGCATATAATATTTAATTCTTTATTAATTATTATCATGCAACCTAGGTTTCTCCACTTTTTGGTGTTCAATCTCCTTTATAAGGATTGATCTCTTTGTAATTATTAATTCTTTTATGATTCCCCTCTATTCTCTCTCTAAATGAATATTTCATCTTTTAGATCATTATGAGATGTGTCTCCATTCTTTGCTTTTGTGACAGGTATTTTGCATATAGTTGATCTTGGTGATTGAATTCTTCGAATTATAACAGATTATGATTGCACCAATTAACCAACTAGATGTCATTCAACACCTGTATGAGTTGATGTTAGTGGTGGGTATCATGTGATATGACATATTTCGAGAATATTCATTGGTGGTCTTGTTGCAAGGTGAGGTAGGTTGTGGGGACACGTGTCTCCCTGGTGGACAATGTTGTGGGGAAGCCTCAAGAGGAAGTGTTATAAACCCTGCCCGGTCAACACGTGTCTGACCCAATCAGGAGTGAATGCTTGGAAGAGAGATGTGTTCCACAAAGGAGCCTGCGGTCATATAGAACCGTCAAGCTGCCAATAGTAAATATAGAAGGCTCGGCCTATGTAAATGAAATCTACAATATTACCATGACTTCCATTTGTTTCTAATTTTCACATGTCTATCGGTGCACACTGGGACCGAACATGTCGTGCATTGGTTTCTTGAAAAGGCTCACTAGTGCTAACATACACATTAAGCAGGAATGGATAGAGGAGTTATGAGCAAAGGTTTCCTTTGATTGGGACTTGGATTTGTCAGATAGGGATGAGCCATGTGAAGAAGTCCTTGTTACTGATGGGGAGGTTGATGAGGATGACAGGGATGACACTTCAACAAACCACACATGCCCTACTACTACCCAGTCTCTTCTTCTTTCTACCGCATGATACAAAAAAAAACACCAACTTTTTTTTGTATTATTTTTCTCTAAAAAATATAACAAAAGCATCCATATATTTGTAAAAATCAAGCTTATAAATGAATATATATAAGCATAGTACTTTACATAAAATGCTTCTTGTACATGAATAGTGACTTTATTTTTCTTGCAATTTTTATTTAAAATTCTCTTTTTCGCATATATATTGAATTATAAGTATGGAAAAGCATTGACCAAAAGTATAGAATAATTCTTTTATCTATGACTTTTCACAATATGTCATGTAAAGAAAAAATAATTAATTACAACACATTGAACTTCTTTTTAATTAGAGAAAAGAATTTTAAAATTGTGTATCAAAAGGGAAACTTATCCATTATATACAACAACCAGTGATGAATTAAAAAGTACATGTCTATGAGGGAGATGTGAATCGGCTGAAACGAACCTAATTCAAGACTTAGCGTGTTTGGCTCTAAAAATGTACTTGACTATGAACAGAGCACAAGTGCACTAAAAATTCTTCATCGCCTTTGAAAAATACTTTTGCCTTAGTCATATGATGACATTAATCGATAGACCGATCTTTTGCACTGGTCAATCTTGTTGGGCCCCAAAAACGTGTGTTGGATGCACTTAGATAAAACCGAAAACTATACAAGAAACCTTTCAAGGAAAGGTGCGTGATAGCGCCTCTTGGAAAGGAAACTACCTACCTAGCTAAACTAACTAACTATAACCAGAAAGTAGAGGGATCCATTACCAGGATTTTGGAAATAACTTCCCTGTGACCTAATTTCTTGTATTTTGCACATTTTTTGACATGCAATTGGGAAGGCATAGGGAGTAGATAGTATTACTTGGAATTTTCAGGAACGGTAGGGAAAATGGTATAGCTATTCATGAAAATATCTCTTCTTAATGGCAAGGGAGCGAACTTACTTAGCTTTGACGAACTATCTTTATCATCTGATGAAAACACAACTTAGGATGATTCGTGAGCCACTTGTTCTTCTAGGTATTTGATGGGGCACCCCTGTGTAGGCGTAGGGTAACTTTCATTAAGATATGGACAAATTTCTATGACTTGTTGCCTAGCACAAAGTAGAATTTGATGACTCTAGGTGGGTATCTTTCTCATGATGGCCAGTGCTTTCCACCTTCGAATGCATTGGGTTGTCTCCAAGTATTGAGCATAAAAGTTCAAGGTCGTCTCAAAATTGTGCTTCATCATCTTTAATATTAACAGGCTTCTGGGTTGATGCATTTTCCAGGTTGAGACCTCATTTATGTCCCTTGAAAAAGGGTATCTCCTTTATTTTCACGAAATTCTCCTTTTGGAACCCCTAGATTTGAATTATGCCTTGTCTCTACCCAAATTTTGGGTTGTCCTTTTCCTCGAACAAATTTTCTCTCGTATTTAGCCTCAAGAAGGAAGGGGAGATCATTGAGGGACCAGCCAAACTCCTATGTTTTGTGTTGTTCAAAAGAATGATCATCATTCATGTGCGACTGACGTTCGACATGTCCCAGCTTCTGAGGAGTTTGAGGCTTGATCCTATGCAAGTTGCTGGGATGTGATGTATCTCAAATCTATCATTTATCCCAGTTTGACCTCCATACTATGCGCCCGCCTTTGAAGAAGAAAATTATGTCAGGCATGGGGCTCTAGAAAGACTGGGCCCTTTTGAAAAGGAGAAAGAAAAACGATTATCCATTTTAGCAATAATTTGTTCATGGATGGCTCCTTCCAGTGAGTGTAAGGACCCTCCATTATTCCTTACAACTATTGGTGGGGTAGCGAGAAAATGCTCCTCTCTTATAATGGTCTCTGTCGACTTCCACTACATCTAAGCATGCCAGAAGAGTCGGATGTGGTGCCTTGACCTTTCTACCTCAATTGCCTCCATCTCTCATTGAAATTCATATAATAGCTCTTGTACATCTAACTAGTTGTAAATTTTAGGAGGAGATGGGGCGGTGATGAAACAAGACAATTGATCATTCTTGTCCATAATGAGATACTAGTTGAGTCATCTAAGTATGCAACTTTACTAAGCACTTTGATTGCTTCCTCTAAGCACAAAACACCAAAAAATGCATTAGATCTTTGGAAATGAGAGTCCAATATGGGTCCCACCAGGCATGCCATAAAATAATGTTAAACTTAAGACACTCACATCTAAATAAGGGCAATCGGAAAGCTTCACAAGTTGAGACTTCTTGCGCCCTGTGAAACAATCTTCGGGATTTTAGAAGCTGGTTCTTCATTTTTTTTTAAAAAATTGAAATGGGAAAGAAGGGTTTCTCAACGCAAAACGTAAAATAAGGGTGATGTGCCAATGCAAAACTTTTAGAAAACTTTAAAACCATTCAAGCTAGGGAAATATTACCTTCCGAAAGGAAGACACGATGCACCACAAACCATTCATTGTTGGAAAGGATAACAAAACACATGAAGTGGCAAGAACATAAAGTGTAATATTCATATCCTAGTCACGGGAAACACCTATAGGGGTTTGATGAAGGTATGTCACATCCCTATTTTCACAATAGTCGACCATTCTAGGGCTTCTATTACGTATGGTACAATTCATAATTAATTTAGAGAAAAATGGAAGATTAAAAGAGCTGCATGATCCATAATTCACTCAATGTGGAGATTTTCACAAAAAGACTTATAGGCTCTTTTGGCCAGAATGAAGTCTTTCCAAACTAGAACCCCCATTTTACAATAGGTCTAGGGCTTTTATAGATCACTCCCTTATTTTTTTACTTGGCGATAGAGTGATCATTTAATCATAGTGATCATTACAACCATCTTCATGTTCAATATTTTAGATCATTGATCTTTATGCTCGTGGCATGAATGGCAGTTGCGCTTTTTTCAACAAATTTGCTATCATGAGAAGGTAACCTACTGATTTCGCTTGAATTTCTTCTTTATGTTCTCTGGCAGCCTTTCCCCTTTTTACATCAAAATTATTTTTACATCCTCTCTATGTGCATGTTACAAATCCAATAGTGGAAATTTACAAATTTACAGAGAGCAGGCTCAGACACAGTCCCAAATTGTGAACCAGTGAAAACCCATGGACTATGTCGATTAGCACACTTGTCCAAATATTTTTCACTCATTTTTGGAGGGGTTAATCAACACATCATCTTGATCTAAAAATCAAAGTTTTAGCTAACAAAAGCACCTCTAGGACTAGGGTGCCTATTACACTTGTCCGACATTTTCAAGCTAAGATTTCAGTGATAGGTTCCTTTATGTATCTTATTTCCAAATCTGTACTTATGTGCTAACTTCTTGATTTGTTTCTATCTGTTTATGTTAAATCTTATCAAATTCCCAACATTTTACCTAGTTCTTGCATCTTTAATTCGATTATATCTAATCATATCCAAACACACAAAAGGGTATAATTAATTACAATACTCAACTCTCCTAAATAAATGAAGTTGAGCCTAATTGATTGTTCCCCATTGAAATTTGGAAATGGGGAATGAATAAGCCCCTAGTTTGCATTCCTAGGCTAGAGACCCCATTTGTCATCATTTCACTAGTGAATGGATTTTTTTAGCAATTTTATATTAAATGTTATATTTATTAATTTTGAATTAGTTTAACAAAAAATTCAAACATAAATTATTCTATAACACATTTCTCGTAGCATAGTGTCAAAGTTAAAAATGTATTATTTCATTAAAACAAGGACATCCAAGGCAATGTTTTTAATATTTTTCTAATTTTGTTTATTATTATCTTTAATTTTTTTATTATAAGTCATTTTTCCTTTTTTTGGGCAGACATTCCTAATAAAATTTTAAAAAATATAATACTAAATAAAACATTATATAGATTATAAGTTTTTAAAAGTTAAGAGTTATGGTTACATATTTACAACAAGACATTTATAATCAACTTCATTTGACCTCCCAAAAAATAGGCAAAATTATTTATGTTAACATTTTGATAGGCATAGAGGATATTTCATAGAGGGTTTGATTTAAGCCTAGAGGGGTTCTATCCAAGGTGTTTAAATAACCCCTAATCAAACCACTCTAGGCTTAAATTGAGATAACAAAAGTTAGGATGTCCCACAAGTCAAACACACTATTATGCAATCAATTTTGTATTCTTTAAAAATAAAGGAAAGCTATTTTGTTGTGGAGCATTTGAATGCCTTTGATTTGAATTTGAGTAAGCTGAGTTTAATAAATATTAAACTTGACAAAGAAGATAAGTGCATCTTGCTCCTTTGTTATTTGCTCAAATTTTAAGAGAACTTAATTATTGCTATCAACCATGGTATTGCATAGTCAAAGATGGATTTCCTTATTGCTACTCTACTTTCTAAAGAGATGAGAGAATTCATGGATGAGGGCATGAAGTCCACCTTGTAATGGTTCTTGCTAATAGATTTAAGTTGATACTACAATATGACTTCTCACAAGTAGTTCTCATCTTAGCAAGATTATGATGAAGTTTATATTGGTGACAACAATTTGAAATTAACTTTTAACAAAGAAAAGTTATAGTTGTGTTTTAACGATGGGAGAGTGAAAATTGTTGATAGTATTTTGTATATTCTCTAACTTTCAAGAAATCTTATTTATGTATCCAAGTTGAATATTTTGGAGTGCATGTGACATTTGACAAGTTTTTTTGTTGATTAATGAGAGGAAACTTTGTGGAAGCAAGGGGCTCATAGTGCAAGAACCTATTAAGTTTTGATCCCTCCACATTTTGTAATTCTATCAATGTAACTAGCATTTCAAAGAATATTTGTATATTATGCCACCAATGTTTGGGGTTGGCTTTTTCAAGGAAAAGAGTGGTCTAGCAAACACTTTGGCAAGGGTGGAGCACATGTCCCATCTAGAGCATAACTTGTGTTGTGCTTGGGTCAATTTTAGACTCCAAAATAACCCCAACCCTTATATACATCACGAACCACATAAGAATTCAAGACATTGAAAGGAAAAGAAAAAGGTTTGTCGATCACAACTTGGAAATTCATGAATGTGTAACAACTTTGCAATCATGGATCTATCCCTAACAATCAAATTTTTCCCTTCGCACTTGCAACCAAATATTCTAATTCGAAAGCTATTTACTAATCTTTTACAATGTGTTCCAATTTTTTAGATGATATAGATTCGAATCATATCAAATTTATTTTATTCTTCAATTATCAAACAAAATGGATTTATTTGTTGTTTACATTTTCTATATTCAATTATTAACAATTATCAATATCAATTGTTATCTATTGACGAAGTAATTTTTGCTTATTTGTTTGTATTTCATTCAATTAGGCTACATAGACATTAATATATCTAAATTTATGTATATTACACCTCCAATGTTTGGGGTTGGCTTTTCCTAGAGGAAGAGTGATCTAGCAAACACTTTAGCAAGGGTGGATCACATCCCATTTATAGTCTAACTTGCATTGTCCTTGGGCCAATTTTAGACTCTAAAATAAACCCATCCCTTACATACATCACCAAGCACAACAACAATCAAGGTATTGAAATGAAGAAAATCAAGTTTGCCGATTACAAATGTCAAATTCATGTGCGACATGTTTGCAATCATAGATCTATCCTTAACAATCAAACATTTCCCTTCACACTCAGTCAAATATTCTAATTCCAAAGCTATTTACTTATCTTTTATATGGTGTTCCACTTTGTGAGAAGTAACAAATTCAAATCTATATGAAATTTATTCAGTTCTTTAATTATCGAAAAAAAAATGAATTTATCTCCTATTTATATTTTTCACATTCAATTATTAACAATTTTTAATATCAAAACAATTATCTATTGTTTGTAATAGGTATGGACCCTTTCCGTACTTATTTAATCAAAACAATTATCAATATCACACAAGTGATTTGTGCTTATTTGAATGTTTTCATTGGATTGGCCTAGGCAGACATTAAGTCTGTCTTATTTTCCTTCATAATGAGATTCATTAAATTTCTTATAGCATAGACATGCCCAAATATGATGTGGATAGAGTTCAAAGCATTAGTAACAAAAAAAATTAATTAAATATTGATCAATATGTAACAATTGGAATTACCGATTAATATTCTTGTTCAACCATTCCGTCTCCATCTAAAACCTATCCCACTTGCCTTCCATGATTTCTTACCACTTGCCTTCCATGATTTCTTAGCACTCTTCCTTGTTCTTTTTGGAATTTCCACCGTGACGCATTGGCAACATTTCTAATATTCCAGACTCTTTTATCAGTTGGATGGCTTGCAGTTTGGTTGGAGGATGCTATCTCAACCGTTATACCACCAAGACAATGAACAATTTGATTTTGCTTGCATCTTCCAAGTTTATTTTCAGCAGTACAGGTTTGTGTATGGCTTGCATAAGCATTTAATGTTTGTCACTTCTTTAATAAATCTTCCTTGCCATTTTGATTTATACAAGCTTATGATTGTTTCTGTGTGCTCATCGTAATTTAGTACTGTACATTTCTTATGGCTGCTCTTATTTTTTTCACATTTTAGTTGCGGCATACACCTGCAATTGCAGCAATACTTGAACCTCTTGTTAACTCCCTCAATTCCAGGATACAAAGAAATGGTCATAAATAATTATGTGTAATTCTAATTTTAAAAATTCCATAAACATTCATGTGTAATTCTAATTTTAAAAATTTAAAACAAAGTTGTCATTTGCTTATCAAATTTGAGCGATTCCCCTAGTTTTCTATCGATTGTTTTGCAAGCAAATAAAACAGAACATAAGCATAGGCAAAGTGGCATCATTGTACGCCAAAAAAAAATGTAAAATCTCAAAACTAAACTAAGGCCAGTGCAAGCAAGTCAGATATCTGAATTTTATGAAGTCCATATTGTGCCCATGTTTTATTTTCTCTGACATGAAGGTTACCCCGAGTTTCCGGGACGGGCCGGCAGGGGACGGCGGGACAGGTTTTCAGGACGGCAAATTTTTTTGCCGATTTTGGGGACGGCGGGGGATGGCAAAGGGGACGGCTATGTAAATATAGGGAAATTTTCAAATATATAAGGAAATTTGCAAGTATCATTACATTCATATGAAAATATGGACAATGCATGCCATTTAAACATCATATAACCTTAACATACAACATTTCAATGCCCTTTAGTAAATACTCAAAGTAAATAGTAACATTTCAATGCCACTTCAATTCATTATCAGATTGTCAATATGCATATGCTAACAAAAATATAAGTTTAACATAGAAACTAAGAAAAGTAAAACTAAAAATGTCCAAAGGCTTAGGTGCTGCCATAAAGTTTCATCATCATGTTCATAGTTCAACATAAAAATCAAAATATAGAAAATAAAAATGAAGCACACTGCTGCTCCTATTCTTCTGCTGCCAACATGGCATCAATATCCGAGTCCTTTGCTGCTATAAAACAAAAAAATCAGACTGCTGCTACAAAACAAAAAAAATCAGACTGCTGCTAAAACCTAAAAGTAAATTATTAAATGGGGGTTTGGGGGCAAAGCAAAAAACGTCTCAATTTTACCATTTTACATCTTGGCTGGCCGCGGGTCCTTGTGGATTCGCGCGGATCAGCGTGGGATCCTCGAGGATCCTCGTTTTTTCCTCCCGGTCCCAAAACGACCCCATCTATGGAAGCCTTTTTGGCTTTTTGAGTTTATTTTATTTTTTTTGGGCCTTTTTGATTGGGGACGGCTAGAAGTCCCCGGGACGTGCGGGGGACGCCTAC
>MU225562.1:405103-440455 GCA_018584345.1 Thuja plicata | reverse complement strand
TTTGGGTAGCCGTCCCCAAGTCCCGGGGACGTTTCCAACTTTTTCTTGAAATTTGGGGACGGCGTGGGGACGTCCCCAAGCCGTCCCCAAGTCCTGGGGACGTCCCCGTTCCGGAAACTTGGGGATTTAGGCCGGGGACGCGTCCCCGGGTAACCCTGGTTTTTATTAAGCCTTGCGTGCATACATTTAAATTGAAATGCTGATTCTCAAATTTTTTTAATTTTTATTTTTAAATAAAAATGGCAAACTACTAAACTATTTATTTATTAATTTTAAGAAGTTTACATCAGTCCTAATTCAAGAGAGCATACTGCCAGGAAAGAACCAGGAAAAAAACCTCTGGTTGTAGCTCAGATAAAAACCTAAAAACTAAACATGATTACATCAAAACGACACATTGCCAAACCCAGATACAAAAACACTAGTCAGAAGTCCACTAGGAGCTAGCGCCTGGATCAAATGGATGCACAGACTGAGAGAAAGCTTCTTGGTTATCAGTAGAATCTACTGCATGCACCCCCGAATGAGAATATTGCTAAAAAATGATCCATGGCATCAGATACTAGCAGATAACAAACAATCTTGCACCTGCACTACATATTCAAAGGTGACATTTTCAATATTTGCAGAAGCAATACAAGTAAACAATTTTGAGCCACTTCACAACCAACATCGATACTCATAGCTCTAAGCAAGCTATAACCAGGCTGTATGACCAGATTACATTGCAAGCAGCATTTGATGTACATCTGATTTATAGCCTACCCATAACCTTTTCTCCCTAGTCCTTTTTACCCCAAATTCCCCCTGCATAATCGATTGCCAAACTGGCCTTACCTCGTGGATGCTAATCATGGAGCTTGAATTTATAAAAAATCAATAATGGAACTTGGTTTCTTGTTGCTTTAATCTCACCGGCACAATGAAATATTTGCTTTT
This sequence comes from Thuja plicata, assembly GCA_018584345.1. Classification (NCBI taxonomy): domain Eukaryota; kingdom Viridiplantae; phylum Streptophyta; class Pinopsida; order Cupressales; family Cupressaceae; genus Thuja; species Thuja plicata. Next base: position 439,516 of record MU225562.1, on the reverse strand, counting down.
TGTTGCTTATTAGCAAAAGTCTGGTAAATGCGAAATCCGTGGCAGGATCACAGGATAAGAGCTGTACCATTAGAAAATGACAATGTGCTTTCAGAGCTTTCTGACAACATATGTCTGTTTTTGATAAAAATACAGTCCTGAATTACTAATTGGACTTCTGCACCATAATTTTGAACATTTAATACTATAGAAACATGACGGCTTGATGTTTATAATCAGCATTTCAGATAAGAAACTGCCATAAATTGACATGGAAAAATGAGGATTTTTTAGCAGTATTTGAGGACAAATATATAAAGATAGCTAAATTTTTTCTCAAGCCCTCTGCATAGCTGTACAAGCAACCTACGCTACGATACAAGAAAACACAATCATTCAGTGCGTTTAGGACACTTGGATTTTAGATTTACAACCATAATGCCAGAATAGGTTTTTACAGGGCCATAACTTTAAATGTACAAGGCTGTTAAAAAGGGGTAAATTCTGCATCAGTAGGCTGGATACACATCATTGAAGGTAAGTATGCTGATCCAGGCCTCTTCTGACCTGCGTTATTGTACACAGACAAAGTAAAAACTTATACAAACCTAGCTTGAGGTCATCCCTGAATACCTAGACACAACTTAAATATTAGCTTGTGGATAAATTTGAGGGCAAGGGAAAAGGACTGAGATATGTCTGTCTTGAAGCCGCCAACAAGGACCAAGGACAAAGCTTAAAACTAGATCCTGGTAAAGCCCAAATATTGAGACCTCAACTTATCAAGGGATTGTACTTGCACAGACAGTCTGAGATTGCAGCCTGTAGGTATCCAACATGATGCCATCAAGTGGGATAGATCCCAGAAGGACAAGCTGGTATACAACTTAGACGTCTATCTCGTACCTGCTCTCCCTTCTTGTATTTCCTTCTCTTCTCTACATGATTGCTTTTTGGATTATAAGAGTTCAATAATTTAGAATAGCATTTTATCACACATACAAATATATAAGTTACTCCATTGCATACCACAACACTCGTAGAGTACAAGCTTATTTGCAAAGTTTTTAATTCCAGTCTGCTGTTGTAAATTAAATAGGTCTGATTTGATCTGATTTCCTTGTTGAATGCCTACTTCTGTCTTTTGTCGGATAAGTGCAGATGCTGATTCATTCAATTCCTTAATTGATGTTTGAATGATTAATATAGACTTGATTGAATTGATGGAAGAATTGATTGCTGGTCTGTTTGTTTGATTCCCAATTGATGTTTGATGGATGATTGAATGATTTTCTTTGATTTGATGATTTGATATATGAGTGAATGATGATTTAATGAATGTGGAATTCATAGAGTGACGAGTGATGATTGAGTACATGCTGATTTGATGTATTGATGAGTAGTGATAGATAAGTGATCCTTGAATGCTTGGAATGATTTCTCCTTTATACTTATTGGTAAAAGGGTCGCCACCTTTCATAAGAATTTGAGTCATCACTTTTCATTGTTGCCTTTGAGAACAATAAATTATTCCCCAATTTGATCTCCCTTGGATCCTCCTCAAACGAAACATTTTCCCCTCTATATCTTCCAATGTGAGGGACCTTCATCATATCTTCCCTTTGCAAGAGTTACATCCTTTCAAAATTAAAACTTCTCCCCTTTATATCTTCCAATGTGTGGGAGAAGTCAAACCTCTTCATCATGTCTTCCCCTTGCAAGAGTCACATCCTTTCACAATTAAAACTTCTCCCCTTTATATCTTTCAATGTGAGGGAGAAGTTACACCTCTTCATCATGACTGCCCTTTGCCAGAGTCACATCCTTTCACAGTTACCACCCTTCGAAAGAGTACAGCCCTTCATCATTTCTGTCCTCGACAGAGTCACAACCTTTCACAATTACCACCCTTTGAAAAACTGCAACCCTTCATAGCTTTTGTCTTTTGAAGGAGGCACTTCCTTGCTTTCTTCTCCTCTCCATTAATTCTTTCTTGATTCACACCTTCCCCCTTCTCCTCTCTCTCCTCCCTTCAAATGAAGTTTTCTTCTCCCTTTCATATCTCATGTTTGAGGGACTTGCAACTTTTCATTTCATGCCTCTTGACTATTCATTAAACTTAACAAAATTTTAATTATGTTATATCTTAATTTTATTCTTTTATAATTATAATTTTATTTTTATTTTAATTCTTTTATATTTTAATTTTATTATTATTGTTTATTATTAAATTAATAAATTCTATTTTAAAAAGGGAACATTACAGCCTCAACATTTTTTTTTCTTGCTTCTAAACACTTTGAACAGTTGGCAATCATTATCAAATTATCAAATTCTTATGCCATCCCATTTCATTTGACAAAATCTATTTGTTCCAAGGTGATGTCGAAAGACACAACAGCAATTGGACCCTCTTGTGCAATCCCTAAATAACATAAATTGTATCCTTCCCTTTATAAACAACATCCAAAGGTGAACATAACGATGGAAGAGATGAGACAAATGTGGATGAGCAATGGTTATTCCATTTTTAATTCGAACGGTCACTCTAATATTATTGTTGCATGGCCTATTGATTCATACTTTCTTAGAGTTGTTGCTTCATCTAAGAAACATAAGGATGCTAATTACTAATTTGGCCTTCCAAGGAAGGACATAAAGGAGGTTGGACCCTCAAATGTTGTGCAAATTGTGACAGATTCAGCTTGTGTTTGTAAGTTAGTTGATTTGACGTTGAGAGTCTTACAAACACATTATTTGAACTCCATGTTGTATACATGCTTTGAATATGTTTTCAAGACATCAAAAAACAAGAAAGATTATGTCAACAATAGTGGCAAAAGCTAAAAAGTAAAAACATAATTGTTTGTATTGTAAATACCACACTTCCACTTGCATTATTCCAACATTTTTCAAAGAAAGAAAATAACTGGAGATGATGTTGAGGGTGCAAGATGCTCTGCGATCCATGGTGGTTTGTAGATAGTGATTTGTACGGTTTGCATGCTGACCTAATTTGGCATTGGCAAACTCCACCTAGGGGTTGCATGCTGAGCTAAATTGGTGTTTCGACTGGATTTGCAAGCACATAATTATTGGTGATTGTTTGGAGATTTTCTACAAAGGCAGATTTTTAGTTTGGTGCCATTGAAGGTTTTTATTAACATTTTTTTATAGTGCTTGGTTGACCCATCTAAGGCAAAGACATGACGATCCGCCCTTCCCCAATTTGCTTGCCCTCACATAATGATAACAACATAATCACTGCTCACTTCATTACAAAGATTCTCATTGAACCTGGGCCTACAAGAAACAACTCCAGAATAACTTGATGACTTCCCAAAAATAAGTTGGTTTGTTGTATCCTGACTACAAGAAATAACTCAAGAATCACTTGATGACTTCCCAAAGATAAGTTGGATTATTGTATCCTCTGCCTACAAGAAATAATATGACCATTTTAAAGCATAATCCTAAACCCATCAATCTTCTCTACATTCAAACCTTTCCTAGGAACCAAATCTGCACTTATCAACGGCCCCACTATCAATCAACATTGCTATTTTGAGATGTTGCAAAATCCCCGTACTATCAAAGCATGGTACCTGGGTGCTTTGACAAGAGTAGCAAGAGTGCCTCTTGGGGTCTCTTCTTTGCTCTCAGACTCTATCATCAACTTACACTCAACTTCTTCTATCTTTGAATCATCCTCAGGGAGAACCTCTATATAGTGTATTTACCCCTTCCCAAACATCTATGTCCCACAATCACAGCTTTCTACATGAAAAGCACAACTTTTTTCTTTGAAGCTCATTCTTTGTTTCTTCAATCTTTCTTGGTTTTGGTGATAATGCCATTGGTTCTACTTCCAACGTATCTTTCTGGATATTTTTCTTATCCTCCACATATTAGAGAAGGCTTGTGATTGACTTTACCTTTAAACTAAATCCTCCAAGCTCAACGCCCTTTTGATGGCCTCCTACTAAAAACTTTACTCTAATACTCTCACCGACCCCTCGAGTGAGTCACAAGTCTTTCAACAAAGAGCACTAAAAGTGTCCTCTCCGCCACATCTAGAACCATCAATGAAAGCCTCAAACTCTACTACATAATGCTCAATTGATCCCTCCTATTTCAACCAGGTTAACTCCTTGAAGTAAATCTCTAGATCTTTCTTGTCGAACTCTCTATTATCTCTAGTTGAACTCCTCCGAGATGATTCTGAAACAATGCCCTTGTGTCACCATTCCATGGTACCACCACTCATGAGCTACACCCTCTTCGTGTAAAGTGACAAACTTAATGGTTTCTTCTTCAAACATGGGGTTCAAAGAGAAGTATGTGTCCAATTTTTGCAACCATGGCCTAGGTGAACAACTTTTTGATCCATCAAAAGTTGGGATTGTAATCTTTCCCAAACAAAGTTGCGTGTCTCTACAGGTCTGGTCTTCATACCTTCTCCTCCTATGTCCATTTCATGTCTTCATGTCCTAATACTTCATGAATGTCATGTCGCCATGGATAGCTAAACTTAGAGCACTATAATCAACATGATATCTTGCCATCTTATCATCAAAATTTGGTGGCACTTGCTACTCTTTTTCAAGTGGGTCTTCTTATTTTTGCAAGAATTTTGCTCTGAATGTCTTGGTGGAGGATTGACTGAAACTCCACTCTTTTGCACCATCGGAATTAGACCTCCCACCACTCCACTGCTGATTCATTTCCCTCAGAGTCCTCACCATTTATGCCATTTCTGATGATTTCTTGGAGGTTAATTTCCTCATTCCTTTCACCCATGGATTCTTCCCTCCTTTCACCTCGCTAGTACCTGATTTCACGATCACTCTTCTGCATAAATCTGCATCATGTTAACAGACAAGCAGAAACAATGGCTCTGATACCGTTGAAATAATCCCACCTAGGGTTTATCTACACCAGTACAACAGATTCAGATTTTTTGTTTTAATTGAACTTTCACAACGGCAACATTATGCAACAAATACTAACACTGAAATGCTCAAAGCTTGATATATTAGATTTCACATGAAGTTTTGATTACAGAGTTTTCAATCAGTATTTAGTAACAGTGGGAATGAAATGAAGTTGACATTTTCTTACAAAGTTAGGTCTGTGTAACCCTCAGCATCACTGTCCTAATTACCCAGGTCTTTAGAATGTGCTCAGAAATTGATTCTTTCTACCAGAAAATGCCACCATACCCTAGCCACCCACAGTGTGAGTAGTTTGGCTTTGATTAGGCCCGGCTGCCCATGGTATGTACAGATTGAATTGCTCAACACTAACTTACAAAGTTAGGTCTGTGTAACCCTCAGCATCACTGTCCTAATCACCCCCAAGTCTTTAGAATGTGCTCAGAAATTGATTCTTTCTACCAGAAAATGCCACCATACCCTAGGCAACCATAGTGTGAGTAGTTTGGCTTCATGATATGTACAGATTGAATGGCTCAGTTGGGGTATTGGAACCTGTAGAATGCTCTCTTCTTTTTATAGTATGCTGATGCAGGTCACCTGACCCTGGTGATAACAAACTTGTAGGTTAAAACTCAGAAGTTGTTGCTTAATGGTGAATGAAGATCGATGAGGAAATAAATATGAAAAGGTCAAGGTTTGTGTCCTAACCTTGGTAGATACTAGGCTTCTCATTTCAGCAATCTGCCTCAAGAAAAGAATTCTCATGTCCCAAATTCATATCAAATTCCAATCTTATTTTGTTCAGCCAGCGAGAACACAATTTATACCTGTTAGTTTTAAAGGTTGGCACCCAAAATAAATATCTAGGTCAAATAAAGATAGCAGTTATCCACGATCAATAATGCTACTAGCTGCTGTTTCTGGATATGATTGTGTGTGGTTGTTTGCATCAAATCATATCCAGAAACAGCAGCTAGTAAATATCTAGGTCAACTAAGAATTATCATTATTTTCAAATGAATATCAAAGTTAACTCCCAAAGCAAGTGTCTAGATCGGCTAAGAATTAGTTAATAATAACTATTAATAATTATTATTATCGATATTTATTTATTATCATGTGATAGTGTGTAAAGCACTTTTTTAGACAGCTGGGCCAACCCAGCTAGGTCAGGGACATGACATTGACTCTTGATTCTGAAGATGAGAGAAAATCCTCATCTTTGGCATTGGCAAATTCCAGCTAGGGTTTGCATGCTGAGCTAATTTGGCATTTTGTGCAGATTTCAGTGATCTATCAATTGGATTTGCAAGCACATAATTATTGGTGATGCTTGGGGATTTTCTAATAAGGCAGGTTGCTGGTTTTGTGCCATTGAAGGGTTTTAATAATATTTTCAGATCTGTATCGGCTCTGTAGCAGCTGTACAATATCAAATATACAGTCGTACTAGCCATTATTGTAACCATGCCACTGTTGCAGTAAGTCATGCTCCTCTCGGTTGCTGATCATTAGTCATTTTAGCCTTTAGGCTTAAATCTGAATTTATTATCATCATTTACAGAGGTCTGATCAACATTTTTAGATGAATTGTAAGCTGTTTTGGCATTACAAATCTAAATAATTATGGTCAGCATTGTACCTATTGATGGCATGTAAAAATCAGATCTAGACTTTATGACGATGTTCTCAAGCCTATAAATCAGTTCCACCAGTGCATATCAACAAAATCAAACTTTGGATCATTTCTATGTTCATATTTAGCTCAGATCTGCAACTTCAATGCGATTTAGGGTTTGTACAAGCAAGCATAATAGATTTTATTTGGTTCAGACTTAAAATTTGGTGTCCAAGGAGTTTCTTCAGTATTTTCAATTGATTGTGTGCCAATTTAGTTTCCTATCCCAGAGGGGACATTACAAATTGCTAGTTCCTTTGTGGCAAAGAGGAATTGGTCCACTTGATTAAGACAACAAGGATCACCTCTAGATGAGCAAAGAAGCTAGTCGCATTTCATAGTACCTTGAAACTTCAAGATGAGCGTGCTACTGACTCTCAATATACTCCAACAACACATTGGGATATCGATCCTCAAGACACTGGGCAGATTGACAAGGAGGAGCCGCAACCGTGCATGGGCTTCTATTGGATGATTCACTGCTTCAGCCACAAAGTGGCACAAACAATGCTTTTGATATTGATAGCTCACTTGAGGCATAGTTGTACTTAGTAGCTAAATTACCAATCCTGGTTCTAATACAGTTTCAGGTTCACAGGTTCGGCAAAAAAAAAAAATTGCGCAAGTTTCAGTTCCACAGATATATAAATAGATATTTTCAAAGATATATATATATATATATATTCGCAAGTTCCAATTCCACGGATATATAAATAGATTCACACATGTAACATGTTCAATGTTCGTTCATCATTGGTTCAAAACTTCAAACATATAATAATAATAAGTTAGAAGCGTGATACTCAAAAATCCATAGTTGCCAATAAAACTATAAATAAAATACCTCGGATATCATTTTCATAATTTGCATAAGTCTCAAAATGTCATTACACAATGAAAATTCAAATTACAAGCCATATTTCATATTTAATATTCAAATTCATCTTCATCATCATCATCATAGGAATCAAGGTCAACATTTGGTTCCACTTCAACTTTATTTAAACCACTAGCCGTGCCACTCGCTATGTCTGTGTCATGTGGATGAGCTGCCTTTTGTTCATCTATAGAGACTTGGGTAAGTTGTGCAACTGTGGCATCTAATCAGCACACTCAGGGACTAGATCCCAATTCCTTATCACACCCTCACGGTAGTCTTGTCTCTTATGTGACAATAGGCAGAGGTTGGAGAGTACGAAGACCAAATCCTCTGCTTTTTTGGCACCCAAACGATTGCGCTTGACTGAGTGGATGGAGTATGTACTCCAATTCCGCTCAGCTAAAGAACTTGCAACTTGTTGAGTTTTCATACAACATTTAGGATTTAATTTCAATATGATAGCATCGTGATCAAATGAAAAAAGATTGCGCTTGACTGAGTGGATGGAGTATGTACTCCAATTCCGCTCAGCTAAAGAACTTGCAACCTGTTGAATTTTCATACAACATTTAGGATTTAATTTCAATATGATAGCATCGTGATCAAATGAAAAACGATATTACAAAAAAAAAAAAAGATACATACTTGGGAGCGAACTTAAATTGCAAGAGGCTGCAAGAAAATGGAGCCTTGACCATGTACATACCACCATTCATCAGCATCCATCCTATATTGAGCATGAAGAACGGTAATGTTATGATATTTGGTAAATGCAAATTGGGCAAACTCGGTCAAGACAATATTTCGAGTTTCATCATCATCATATATCTTTGTAAATGCAGCCTTGTAACCAGAAACAACCTTTGCATCTGTATATGGTTGTGAAACCATCTCTTGGCTATAAAACCTCGGCAACAAAGCATATGCCAAGAGATGTAAGGGACTGGTCATCTTGTTACAACAATCAACAATATTTTTTTCCACAACTTTGAAAAATGTATCTGTATGTTCCTAATCATGCTCATGATGGGCTCGTTGAATTCCAAAACATGTTCTGCTCTCACCATTCATCATAAAGGACCAATGTTTTTACTTTCTAGGCTCTTTTTGTGTTTGATTGCTTCCATACACTCCGCAAAGTGTTGATGACCATAGCACTTAAGGCCTCTCACACCTTCACAAGTTGTCTTAAGACAATTGTGTGAGATGCAAATCATGTTTCAGCAACCTAACATGGCATAAAACATACATGTCATCTATCAAGTTCAACTATAATTTTTTATAAACTTAAAAATTTATAACTAAAAAATGAAATATGAAAACAAACATAAATTACCTTCAACAACTCCAATGAAGAGAAGGTCCTGAATATGGCTTGTGTCATGTGATGATTAATCAAAAACATTTGTATTTCCTAGGCCTCCGTATAAATTTTTTTGACCTATTCAATTTGAGTGCCAATCTTTTGCATGATTAAATAAAGTGAGTGGACTGTACATGGTGTCCAATAAATGTGATTACATGTGGCCTCCACTACAGCCCCAGCTGCCCTACAATTTTTAGCATTGTTGGACAACATTTGTAGCCCCCACCATCTCAATTGATTCCAAATTTCCATGAAGATATTGGCAATGAAACTTGCATCTTTCACTTGCCGCTCACAATCCACTACCTTCAAGAACATCGCCCCTTTAGGTGACACTGTTATAACATTGATCAAAGGCCTATTCTTGCAATCTTTCCATCCATCAAAAATGATAGACACACCTGTTTCCACCCATGTCTCCTTGATCACTCTCAATTGTGTCTCTATCGAGGCTTTCTCCTTTGCTAATAAGGTGGTTCACACCTTTTCATACCCAAGACTAACATAATCAGGAGGCGTTTTGCAAAGGGTAGTCACCATCTCCCAGCAATAAGGTGATCTAACAAGGTTGAATGGAAGCCCATTAGCATAAATGCAACGAGCAACACTTTGATCAGAAACCTGTCTAATTTCATTTTTGAAGGCCACATCCAATGAGCTTGTTTTTTGTGCAATTTGTGGTTTGGAAGTTGGTGGCATTGGCAATAAAGGATGTGGGCCAACAGATTTTACCAAGCCACTAGGAGGTCTCCTCGAGCCTATCTGGGCATGGGATGGAGTAGTCTTTCCTTTGTTGCTTCTCCTATCAGCTTCCTCTTGTTCTCTAGCATATTGCAGAATTAAATGAGTTGGCAACTCGTCCCCATCTTTCCCCTTACAAGGTTTCATTCCTTTTCTAGTGTTGGGAATGGAGTGAGCTTTCACTCGAAAGTATGAGCTCAAATACTCTACGTTGCAATGGTTACACCACCAAAGAAAACTCCCAACACCAAGCAATGCCTTCATTATTGTTGTGTAATGCCAAAGTGGTGAACCTGCATCAATTTTAAAAGGGTTCACCCCGACAATTGAACTAGAGCTTCCACTTCCACTTACAGCCATTGTGTCTAACACTGAATAATGAACATAAAATGGAAAAGAAAACAGAAGACGTTATTGCAAAAAAATTAATTGGAAAAAGTTTTGGCATTATAACCCCTTAATATGCATACAAAGTATAAAAATGTATTCTAAACTTCTTTTAAAACTTTTTTTAAAGACTTGAATTTTTTTTAAAAAATCTTGAAAAATCTTGAAAAAAACATTAAAAACTTGAACAAAATGAAGATTCACTCACCTTTGACCACTAAATCTGCCTTCCCCAATGATTCCTTAGCCTTTGATGTGGGTCTTAGTCCTCCATAGCGTTCACCTTCGAAGAAAAATGCCACGGCTGTAGAACAAAGCAAAAATGGTGAAAAATGCTTGAGAGATGAATGAAATATCATCAAATGACCAAATGCATGCTTTATGGTCGAAAGTCGGTTGTAGACCGTTTTTAGATTTTTTTAAAAAAATTAAAAATGGCATGTGGGGCATGTTTTTTAGTGCCCACAGCCTTGGGTGCTCGTGGGTTCCCTCGGATTCTGCACGGGTTCCGTGTGGGAGGGACCCTACTAGAACCCAACAGGAATCCGGAAAGAACTGGGACCGGAACAAAACCAGAAATAGATTCTAGGGCATTTCAGAGGAATCTGGTATCTGAGTTAGTAGTAATACTTTATTTTTTTACATTGTTGGCTGTGAAAAGCTTTTAAGTTTGAACAATGAAATCAGAAATTATTGCTTTTAGCGTCACATCATAAGCTATGAATTTGAGTCATGATATATTTATTGTTGTTAAAATGTTGTCACTGGTGCCACTACTCTCATGATTAATTTTATTATTGTTATACTGCTCCCATGATATTTACTTCCGTTATACTGTTGTCATTGTCTTAATTTGATTTCATGCTAATCAATATTAGCTAGTTAAACTTGCAGACCCCACTGTCCCCAAAAATGGCCCCCTTACTGTCATCCCCCGAACTTATCTCCTGACATTCTTCCATCCCCTCCCTAAATTATATACTACATTCAAAACTGTTAGATATTTTAGTTCCTCTCTTAGGACAAATGACTTTTAGCCTGTAAAATAATGCAAGTAGCAAATGATTGTAGTTCTTTAGTTTCTACTCTAATCATGTATATCGTTGAATAGGGTCCAACATCCTCCTATCATTCATAGCCCTCATATCCAAAATCACCTTGTTCCACAACAGTAGTAGGAGTTTTGGATTCTTCATTATGTTGGTCATATTAACTGTTTTTGTTTTTGTTTTTGTTGCAGGTCCCGGGACAGAGATGACCAAAATTAGCATGGAACATCTATTTGAAACCTCAAAACATCCTGGAACATTTTGATGGCATTGAAAAACAATGAAATGACATGGACACATTTCAAAACAATTATTTAACATCTTCGCAGCTAGAACCCTCCCCTTGTCTACCTCCATCCCAAGCACCACTCCCCAACCACCCCTAATCTGTCGTAAGCATTTCCCTGTGGCTTAGATCAAATAATGTTCAAAACATTCAAAACTGCAGGTCTTCTATCAGTTTCAACGAGCCTCATGCTAACTTCAGATTGGAGTTTATAAGAAAAATGACATGAACACATCATATGCTCCATGTTAGACTAAAAAAGAATATTGACATTAAAAACATGTCACTCCAGATTGTTATAATGGTAATTGCTTAATTTTATTGAAAGAATGAAATGTACATACATTGGCAATTACATTGTTGATGTTTCCTAAAGAAACAAATGATCATTGAAGACTAAATTAGAAACAAAGGATCATTGAAGACTAAATTAGAAACAAATCTAATCTACTTAAAAATACATTATTGATCATAAAATTATATATGCAAATGTTATTCTAATACTCTCCCTTAATGGTCAATTTGTCAACTACACCAAGTTGCCCCCTAAATTTTACAAACTTGTCCAGGCCTAGAGACTTGGTGAGAATGTCTGCAGTCTGATCCTCAGTTGGAACATATTGCAGTTGTTCTTATCCATCTTCTACAAGCTTGCAGATATAATGACAGTGAAGCTCAACTTGCTTTGTCCGCTCATTGAAGACTGGATTTTTGGCAAGTTTGAGTACCCTTTGATTATCACAAAATAGAGGTGAAGGACCTGCTTGAGGCATGTGCATGTCAGAAAGCATCCTTCGAAGCCAAAATGCCTCACAAGTTGCTTTAACAGTTCCCCGATATTCTGCTTCAGTCAAGGAAAGAGCTACCACTTGTTTCTTGCTAGTCCATGTGATTGCACCTGTTCCCAAACTGAAGACATACCTAGATGTAGACTTCCTGTCATCAACAAAAGCTACCCAACCTGAGTCTGTGAAACCAATGAGTCTAGGATATGCTTCGCTATAACCTAGTGTTTAGCTCTAAGAGTTGTCATAAAATGAGAGATGTAGCTTACAACAAAATTAAGGTCAGGTCTAGTGGTAGTGAGATAGATAAGACTGCCCACAAGTTGCTTGAACATAGATTCATCCACCAGAGGAGAATTTGATTTGGCTGACATCTTCAGCCCTTTCTCCATAGGTGTGGATGCAAGTTTGCAATCTTGCATTCAAAATTTGTCTAGCGAACTCTTAGCATACTTTGACTAAGAGATAAAGATATTGTCATCTGTCTGCCAAACCTAAACCCCTAAGCAGTAACACGGATTCATCCACCAGAGGTGAATCTGATTTGGCTGACAACTTCAGCCCTTTCTCCATGGGTGTGGATGCATGTTTGCAATCTTGTTTGTCTAGCAGACTCCTGGCATACTTTGACCGAGAGATAAAGATATTGTCATCTATCTGCCAAACCTAAACACCCAAGAAGTAATGCATAAGTCTCAAATCTGTCACGTTGAAGGACTAGCACAAACTTTGTTTTGATCTGCTCGATCAAAAGTGTTGAACAACCAATAATAATCAAAACATCAACACATATGACAAGTAGAAGAATATTACCACCAGTATTTGACATAGAAATTGGAATCAGAAGGACTCCTTTAAAAACCCTGATCACTAAGGTGCTTATCAATCTTTATGTACCAAGCCCAAGGAGCCGGTTTGAGGCCATAGAGTGCTTTTATCAATCTGCATGTCTGGTGTTCTTTACTAGCAACCTTGAATCTGGGAGGTTACATCATATAAACTTCTTCCTACAATTCACCATTGAGGAATGCACTCTTGGCGTCCATTTGATGGACTTTCCAACCAAACTGGGCTGACATGGCAAGGAGCCAAATTGTACTCATTTTGGTTGTAGGAGCAAAAGTCTCCTCGTAGTCAATGCTTTCTTTCGGCGAGAAACCTCTAGCAACTAGTTGAGCCTTGTACTTACCAAGGGTTCCATCAGCCTTTTACTTAATTTTATACACCCATTTGCAGCCAATGGGCTTCTTCCTTAGTGGAAAATCAAAAAGGACCCCCAAGTGTTGTTCTTCAGAAGACTATGGTGTTCAACTTCCATAGCCTATTCCCACTCAACTACCTTTAGCCTCTGAATAAGATTGAGGCTCATAAACACTATGAATGTTGGCCATAAGAGAAAAATTAACTGTATTATGTCGCTTGCTCTTGTTTCTAGCTGATCTACTCAATGAGCTCATCATCATGGACATCACCTTTGGTCTTGGCCCACCATTTAGGCTGAGTAAAGTACCAACATCTAATTCTGGGATGACTAGAACAGGTTCAATAGGATGTAGATCAACACCTTCCAGAGGAAAGTTGGGTGGGGCAGTATCATGCCTGGGAGACTCCACAAGCTCAAAGTCAGTCATTTGAATCCCTCCCATCAGGTGGACCTAATGGAAGACTAACACCCAAATCCTTAGCTTGCAAAGGTTGATCCTCAGGACTCAAAACAAGAGAAGAGAGACGAAAAGGCCCTCGTTCTTCATCAAAGACAACATCCTGATTGAATATGAGACGATCAATGTCTACATTAATCAACAAATATGCTTTATGATTTTCACTGTATCTTATGAACATAAGCTTCTGGCTTTGGAATCCAGTTTTGAGCGCTTGGTATTTGGAATCCAAACATAAGCTGAAGAGCCAAAAGACTTCCAGGTGAGTGATTTTAGGCTTCCTATTAGACCAAGCTTCCACTGGAGTCTTCTTCTTAACGACTTGTGTGGGAGACTTGTTCAGAAGATAGATAGTAGTGTATACTACTTCTGCCCAAAATTTCTTTGGAATATTTCTATGTTCCAACATAGATCTAGCCACCTCGGTCAGTGTGTGATTTCTCCGCTCAACAACACCATTCTGTCGAGGGGTGTAAGGTGTGATAAGCTGATGCTTGATACCATGAAGTGCACAAAAGTTGGAGAAATCAGAAGAACAAGATTCCCTCTGTTGTCTGACCTAAGAGTTATTATTTGTTGACCTGGCTCATTTTCTATCGATGCCTTAAACTTTTGAAACATGTTAAACACCTCTGATTTTGTTTAAGAAAATACACCCACATTTTGTGATAAAATCGTCAACAAATAACACAAAATACCAAGACCCAATAACTGAAGGAGTGTTCATTGGTCCACATACATCAACATGAACCAATTGCAATACCTTGGAAGCTCACCAAGTATCGCCATCTGAAAATGGAATCTGATGTTGCTTTCCAACTTCACAAGCTCCACAAACACTATGATTCTGAGTCTGAATCTCAAGTAAGCCAACAACTAGATTCTCTGACCCAAAAAAAATCCGCCCCTTGCAAAAGCGAGCCCTAGGTCCATTTTGGCGAGAAAAAATGAAAGAAATGCAAAAATGCTATTTTTTAGGTGAAGTTGTTATGCAACCACAGGAAGAGGGACCTCAAAGAGATCAATCCAACCGTGAATCAAGAGTCACTCCGCAGAAACAACACTTAAAACAACAAGAGATTGAGAGAATGCAAGATCCAATGTTTGCATTAACACAAATTCATGAAATTACATAGAATTGGCTAGCAACATGCAAGCTTACATTCCAGGCATACAAGCCTGATTACATAAAGAAATTTGAACCATTCTTCATTGCTAACCTTCGTGAGGTTAATCTAACTACTGTTGATTCCTAAAGAATCAATTACAACATATATATAGACGATCACAATACAACCATGTCGTCCAAGTTCGATTACATTCCCCAACATGGGAGAAACGCGACGTGCAAATAGGTCAGGACCCAAATCATGAAGTGCTCCTCCAGAAAGATTTTAAATGTGGTGCGAACAAAGAGGGAGGTTGGCCACCCCATGACAACGAATGATACGCCAAGAGGGTGCACAAACCAAGGAAAAGGTTTGCAAGATTGAAAAGTTCCAACAAGCCATGAAACGTGAAGAACAAATACGTCCAGGCCAAAATCGATGAGATCTCCATCCAGAAAGAACAGATCGAGGTGCGAACCAAGGTGAAGGCTCAATGCGACGCCAAGAACATGCCACGAGGTTCGCAACAGTTAATATGCCAACTTGAAGGTATGCAACAACAAACACAAAAAACAGGAACAACTGAAAAGAAATATTTTTGGTTGATGCAAGATTGCCAAGAACCCAAGGATGCTCCTACGTCAAACACCCGAGGTTAATGAAAAGTGAGCCTCTCACTTTGATGGGGCCACAGGAAAACTAAGAAGGTCTACCTTAGCCTGAGAAATCCAAGTAGAATCTTCAACTGGTCTGTTCTTCCATTTCACAAGATACTCAAAATATTACCTTCCTCTGGTACTTCTACCAATTTTGCGGTCCAAGATATCTTCAATCTCATCCAATTGTTGTTTAGGAAACTGCTTTTCCAAGTCTGATCTGTTGTCATCATTGAATTTTGTCTCATGGTACTCATATAGATCTGCAATATTGAATATAGGTGATACATCCATATTCTCTGGCAACTCAACTTCATATGCATTACCTGAATCAAATTTCTTCAAGATATTACAAGGTCCAAACTTCTTCATCCTCAACTTATTGTAGGCTGAAATCTTCCCTTCTTTAGATGTACCATCACTTCATCTCCGACTTGAAATTCCTTATGTCTTCTCTTCTCATCTGCCTTCTCTTTAATGAAATGATCTTACCTTTCCAATGCTTTCAGGTGTAGGCCATTCAACAATTGCTCTCGCTTTCTTAGGATCCATCTCCAATCCCTCAACTGATATCACAAAACCCAAGTATACCAACTCTTCCTTCATGAAACTACACTTCTTGATATATATCGGCAACTTCTCTTCTCTTAACCTCTGTAAAACTTGTCTCGAATGCAACAAATGTTCCTCTTTTGTCTTACTGAAAATCAGAATGTCATCCAAATATACAATGACAAACTTACCCAAGAATTTTTTCAATACCTCATTCATCAGCCTCATGAAAGTACTCGGTGCATTAGTCAATCCAAAAGGCATCACCAACCATTCATACAATCCTTTATTTGTCTTGAATGCAGTTTTCCATTCATCAACTTCTCTAATTCCGATCTGATGATAACCACTCTTCAATCAATCTCGGTGAAGTATCTGGCTCCACTCAAACAATCCATAATGTCATCCATCCTTGGCAAAGGGAATTGATACTTCACTATGATCTTGTTTATTGCTCTTGAATCAGTACACATTCTCCACTGTCCATCCTTCTTAGGTGTTAATACTGCTGGTACTGCACAAGGGCTCAAACTTTCTTTAATAACTCTTGCACTCTTCTATTCAACTCTTCATTCTTTGTTGGTGTCATTCGGTGCGCTACTTTATTAGGCAAACTAGCTCCAGGAATCAGATCCAAGAAATGACTGGTATTTCTCACAAGGGGCAATCCATCAAGTATATTATCTGAAATGATATCCACATACTCTATCAGCAATTCCCTTATCTTCTCCAGAGGTTCTTCTTCTGTTCTCAAATCTGCAGTCTTCTTAGGAACTAAAGCAAAACACACATTCTCATGTTTCATCCCATCCAAGAATTTCCTTCCATCTACCAAACATATTCTAGCACTAGTACATACTTCACTCTTAAGAAGTTCTTCCAAAGGTAACAAATTTTGCTTCATACCATTAGCCACAATAGTGTACACATTCCTCCTACCATCATGCATAGCTCGTTTATCATACTACCAACGTCTACCCAACAAGATATGACACACATCCACAGGCATAATATCACACGAAATTTCATCATGATAATTCCCAATCTTCAATTTAACCAAGCATTGTCCGCTTACCAATACCTTGAGATCATCTTGAATCCATGCTATCTAATAGGGCTTAGGATGCTTCAATCTCTGTAACTTCAACTTGCTCGCCATCTCTTCGGAGGCTACGTTATCAAAACTACCACTGTCAATGAAAACTTTACAAACTTTACCTTCCACTTTGCATCTTGTTCGGAACAAATTCTTCCTCTGCAAGGGCTCCTCCATCTCGTGATATAGAGTTCTTCTCATTATCAGGGGTTCTCCCTTTTTTGCTTCATTGTTGTTGACTAATCCAGTAGATTCCTCCTCCTCAGCAAAGGTTGTTCTTCTGCTATTCTCTGCTTTCCTTTCTGAATTTCCTTGTTTGCATTCAAAGGCCCCGTGTCCTCCACACTTAAAGCAAGTACCTCTAAACACTCTCTTGTCATCTCTCGTATAACCTTCATTTCGATAGCCACCTTGTCCTCCATTTCGATATGAACTTCTATCATCTCTTCTGTAAGAGCCATCATCCTTGTCTTCTACCTTGCCTTTGTTCTGATCCACAAAAGATCTACAACCTCTTCCTCTCGAAAATCTTCCTCCTCTTCCTCTTTGTCTTTGCTCTTGTCTTTTTTCAACTTTTCCTCAGCTTTAAGGGCACATTGGTATGCTTCTTCCACACTCAGCAATTTAATCAGACTGATCTCATCCTGTATAGACATCCTCAAACCATTCATGTATCTAGCAACTTGTTCCGCTTCATTCTCAGTATGTCCAGATCTGATGTTCAACTTGTAGAACTCTTCTGTATACTCCTTCACACTTAATTCCTTCTGCTTCAGATTTCTGCAACTTTCGGAACAGATTCACCTGATAATCTGTAGGCAAAAACTTGGCTTTCAACTTATTCACCATCCTATCCCAAGAATTGATCTTTTCTTTCCTCTCCTTTGTCTATTAGTCTGCAAGTGCTCCCACAATAACGATGCATGTCCTTTCAATTTTGTGCAAGCAAACTTCACCTTCTTGTCTTCTCTAGTTCCTTCAAATTCAAAGTACTTCTCCATCTCTGTGATCCAATCAATCAATTCATCTAAATCCAATCTACCATTGTAGTCTGGTGGATAAAAATGAGGTTTACTTCCAACACTGGTTAGGGCTCTAATGAACCTTTCATCCCCTTGATCAAGTTCTGGTTGCACTTCATTACCAGGTGCAGCATTCTGTGCTGCTTCTCCTTCATCATCACTCTCATCTTCTATATGTCGACCTCTTCTCTAGGTCGTTTCAACAACATCTAGTCAAGCAGAAATCTGCCTTAACATAACCAACACAACAGGATCAGGATCTTTCCTTCTACCTTTAACATTTCCTCCTCGAACTATCTTTGTGCAAGTCCTCTGCAATTGTTGGTCAGATCCTCTTTTTGCCACCCCACAACAAACACTTTTAAGGGCCCGTTTGTTTCTGGGAATTGAGCTGGAATTGGAATTTTCGAATACCGAAATTTTCCGAATTCCATGTTTGTTTTTAAAAAATGAAAATACGAGCATATGGATCTTCCATCTAAAAACTTGGAATTGGAAAAACATATCCAATTCCAATTTTCGGTAAATCAAATTTGATAAAGTTTTCAAGTCCACATGTCCATTGATTGTTATTTGATAAATTTTTCAAGTCCACATGTTCGTTGATAGTTAGGGCTTTATTTTTTGCAAAGGCTGAGCAGACAAAGGTTTGGCACACAAAGTTTGGCCCTCATTCCAGTAGAGCGTTGTTAGAACTGGAAACAATGTCTGCAGGACAAAGTTCGAGAATTTGAAGCCTCTGTAGCAATAGATGAATTTGGAGCCTCTGTAGCAGTCCATGCATTTTCTCAAATTTCCAGGTTTTAATTTTTATTTTCTTGTTCTGTTCTAATTAGTCAATATTCGTCCAAGCCTCTGTTCTGATCGCATTTTTTTCTCCCGTGTTTGCATTTCAAGGCATTGGTAGAGAACCCAACTGAACAAAACCACATCTTTTCTCTTCTACTTCCATTTCAACGCACTAGTAGAGAATCGAACTGAACAAAACCACAAATTTTTCCTCTCTATAACTATCCATTGCATTAATGGCGTCTCTATAGAATATCCATTGCATTAATGAGATTCCTCGAATGTAAGAATGGTGGGTTCTTATAAGCGCAGAGTGAAATCTGTAGACTTGACAGATGATTGGAATCTCTTTGTAGCTGTCCATTCTGAACAATACACTCCAACAAAGAGCAGTTGCTCCTACCAGCTGAGTTTTTCAACCCTTGTACAGGGTTTTGTACAGGGTTCCCAGCTCATATGCTTGTGCTTTGTTGCATGCAGTATTTTATACTTCTATATGTAGCAGGATTCTAATTGCTCAATTAATAATTGTTATTTGGATTCCAAATGGACAATAGCTTTATTATTTAAAAAAAATAAAAAATAAAAAAACCTTATTCAGGTGGTATTCCAATTCCAGATTTATGGAACCAAATGCAGAAAATGCATCTTCTCACTCATCTTCCAGGTGAGCCAAACGGTTCCAGCCATATTCCAAAAACCATTTTCCAGATTTAAAACTTCCTGAATTGGCAAATTCTAGTATTACAGAATTCCAGCAAACAAACAGACCCTAGGGCTTTGCAGCCTCAGGAACCAAGATTCACCACCATAGGAACAAAAACTCGCTTTGATACCACCAGATGCAACCACAAGAGGAGGGACCTCAAAGAGATCGATCCAACCGTGTAGCAAGAGTCACTCAGCGGAAACAACTTCAAACAACAACAGGAGATTGAGAGAATTCAAGATCCAATGTTCGCATTAACACAAATCCATGAAAATATATAGAATTGGCCAGCAACATGCAAGCTTACATTCCAGGCATACATGCCTGATTACATAAAGAAGAGTCACTCAGCAGAAACAACACTTCAAACAACAACAGGAGATTGAGAGAATGCAAGATCTAATGTTGACATTAACGTAAATTCATGAAATTACATAGAATTGGCCAGCAACATGCAGGCTTACATTTCAGGCACACAGGCTTGATTACATAAAGAAATATGAACCATTCTTCATTGCTAACTTTCGTGAGGTTAATCTAACTACCGTTGATTCCTAAAGAAACAATTACAACATATCTATAGACAATCATAGTACAACCATGTAAGCCAAGATCGATTACATTCCCCAACATGGGAGAAACGTAACGTGCAAATAGATCTAGACCCAAATCATGAAGCGCTCCTCCATAAAGATGTTAAATGTAGTGCGAACGAAGAGGGAGGTCGGCCACGAGCCCACGATCAACGAATGATACGCCAAGAGGGTGCGCAAACCAAGGAAAAGGTTTGCGAGATCGAAAAACTCCAACAAGCCATGAAGCGTGAAGAACAAATAGGTCCAGGCCAAAATCGATGAGATCTCCATCCAAAAAGAACGGATCGAGGTGCAAACCAAGGTAAAGGTTCAATACAATGCTAAGAACATGCCATGAGGTTCACGACAGTAAATATGCCAACTCGAAGATACATGATAGAAAACACAAAAAACAGGAACAACTGAAAAGAAACATTTTTGGTTGATGCAAGATTACCAAGAACCCAAGGATGCTCCTGCATCAAGTTGTGAAGAGAGGAAATTCCTCTAGGCATGGCAAATTCCGCCTACCCTAGAGGAATCCACATTCCTCTAACATGCTTGATTTTTGCCCTCAAGAGTAAAGAAAAGAAAAACAGCATGAGGTGAGGCAAATGCATTTTCCCCCTATTTGGGATGAAAGTGCGAGTTTGAGACTAAAAACAAATGAGTTGGGCAAGAAAGATGATTGAACATAATGAGGAAAATTCCTCAAGGCAGGGCAGAATCCGCCTGCCTTTGAGGAATCAAAATTCCTCTCAACACCTCCATTTCCACCTTGCTTGAGACTTAGTTAAACTCAGTCCAATCCCCCAAATCTGCATTGCCAAGCGGAATCAAGGGATAGATGGATGGTTTAGTGGAAGAAGTTTGAGGTAAAAGATTGAAACCCAAGTTCATGAGGAAAATTCCTCAACGCAGGGAAAAATCTGCCAGCCTTCAAGGAATCCAAATTCCTCTAATCACCTAAATTTCCGCAATTTGAAGGCAATCTGATAACATGAGAGATAAATCAACATCATTTGAGTCAAGTTTTTTGAAGTGAGATTAGGTTGGGGTGAGGAATCCAAATTCTTCTTGGCGTCATGATTTCCGCCTTGCCTTTATCACATGAAAACATGAATTGGGCCCTCCAAAAATCGATGAATATCAACAAAAAAGGAAATGTTAGATGGTTGGGCAGATTTTGTGAAATATTGAGTTTGGAGGATAAATGAGAAATCAGAAGAAGATTCCTCTAAGAGTGGCGGATTCTGCCACCCTTAGAGGAATCCATATTCCTCCCTTAAGTATGATTTCCGCCCCAATAAGGAGAATCGGGGGGTAATAACATGAAGGTGATGTAATTGAGGAGTAAATAAACAAAATAAAACATGCATTCTATCCCTCTAAACAGGTCGGCCTAGAAAGGTGAGGAAAAAGAAATAAATAAAATGACTTCATTAGCTAAAAGGGCAGGTCGACCCTCATGAGAGACATGCCTTTTCATGATGATCAACGCCTATATAAAGGGAGGGGTGTGAGTTCATTTGAACCCACAAAACAAGATTACCTCTTCTTATTAGCAGCGAAATTCTCCTAAATTGGACAGTGATCTCCCTATGAAGACAGCTGATTACATTAAAGCAAAGATAAATTTTCTTGAGGGAACAGAGATTTTAGACAGCTAAGGGCAGATCTCTTCCAAAAAATCTGAGATTAAAGGGTAGTGAGAAAATAAAATCTAGGCATGTTTGTTTTCCAGATTTTAACATGATATCATTTCAAAATTTGCAAGAGGAAAGAGTAGTTTGCTTTAAAAATAGAGAGAATCCATGATCAAAAGCCTTTTATTTTGATATTGATGCAACTTTATTTTATGAAAGCATTCGGATTTCTTTCATCCTTTCATGACTTTAATCCGATTTCTCTTTTGTTTTGCAAGGTGAAAAGGGAGAAGCTTGGAGAGCAAAGAGATGATGGCAAGGCCAAATTCGAGACTTCAAGGAAAGAACAAGTGGATGCTACGAGGATCAAGCTCGAGGACTACAAATAAGGAGATTCAAAATCAGATTATCAAAGTGCAAAATTCGAAGATCAAGATCAAGATGGAATTCAAGAAATCAAAGATACAAGTGAGAAAATCAGAAAAAAAATTCATCAACTTGAATTTCCTCCGGAAATCTAAATTCATTTTGAAGGATCCAAGTGCATGAAGACTATAGCACTTCAAGAAGCTCAAGATTCAAGTTTGCAAGTACAATCAAACTCGAATCATGGCACCAAGAAAATTTCCAAGAACAAAGATGGAGAAAATTTGAGAAGATGAAGCAATTTGGGAATATGTCATCACAATTGGAGACTTGGTAATGTTGAGTATCAAGAGATATTTTCTCATGACAAAAGGATTTATCAAGTCTATGAGATAAGGATGTTGAGGTGGCACCTAGTTGTCTTCTACCAATCAGAAAATTCCAATCACACATGTTCAAGCACACTCAATCATATTATGCCAAGTGTACAATTTTCTCATTGGTTCTCAAAAGGCTTTGTAATTTTCTTATTGGCCCACAAGTTGGTGCCTTCATGTAATTGGTTGGTAGTGTGACAACTCTAATTAGGGTTTGTAGGGATAAATCTTGGCCCTTGATCTTGAATTGATCTTGGCCCTTCATTGTAATTGAGCAACTATAAAAGGCCAAGGCCTTCTCATTTGTAACAGTCAGTTAGCTAGTATTAGAGAGTAGAGTAGGAGGAGACTTGATGAAATTGTCGCCATAATGCTCTCAAAGTAATTGATGATTCATTGTTGGTCTTCATGGTGGATTACTTAATGTTGCTTTGAAGTATTGCATGGTTTCTTCAATTCCTCACTTAGAGTAGATTAGAAATAATGTTTAGTTGAATGGAAGTGATTTTGGATGTTTCTTTGATGAACTCGCTTATAGACCAAACCACCAGTAGCTTGTTGATTGTAAGTTTGCCTTGCATGGTCGAATGACATTTTCATGAACTTAACTTTGATTATTGCTTGCACATTGATATGCGTTGATGGATGGTGTTGATGGAATGGTGGTAGTTTGAACATCTTACATTTACCTTAGGAGATTGCACTAGCTTGGTTGATGTTGATGGCTAAACTAAGTCTAGTAGAGTTACAAAGACATCCATAGTTTCTTGCATTCTAAGTCAAGTTGTTTGGTGAGAAGAAGTTAAAGTAAAGTTAATATCATTTGAATGAACATAAGTCCCTTTGTGATAACCAGTATATCACATCATAAAATCCAGAGCAAGAAGGAACCTTGAGGTTGTCTCATTTGATCACACAATTCGTCTACATTGTTTAGCATATGAGCATCCTTATTCAAGAGAGAGTTGGAAATTTGGTATTTTATCTTGGAATATCGAGTATTCGATTTTGTATGTTGTAGTGGAACAAAACTCACATCAACAAGACCTGCTGTAGAAGTTTGGAGCAAAGATCTAGAAACTTCGAGTCAACATTAGTTGAGGTAATGTTGAGTGTCTCAATAAAGTGCTCACAAGACTTTGGAGACTTTTCAAAGTGATTACTACCATATCTTCTTGCTCCATCGTTCGACAAGTTGCCTCCAACTAATCACGAATGTCCTTATTTTTGTAAGATGCTCCTGTAGGGACATCCTCTCATCCATCATAATTAAGAAAAGCATGTAACGCACGGCTCTTGTCGGAAGTTTCATGAAGACCTTTCAAATATTCCCATATTTCAGCAACTGCATTGTTTGTAGGTACCCAAGGTAGCTGATCATTGGTGACTAACAATTTAATGAGCATCACGACTTCCCGATTCCGCTCAATTCATCCTGATGCGGACCCGCCATTGTAGGAGTAGACTTGCCTAGAACAATCTGGTCAAGGCACCAATATTAAAAAATTGTCATCATTTGCTACTTCCAGGTGTTGTTGCGGCCGTTGAGCTTTTGACTGCCTTCCAACATTATGTTGGTCAAAGAAGCCATCTTTCATGCTTTTTGAGGCACAAAAAAGAGGTAAACAAAAGAGGCTTAAACTCTGATGGCATGAATCCCAAGGCACGAATCCCAAAAAACAAGATTAGGATGCATGCACAAATTTTGAGGCAAAAATGTTTGCTGGCACAAATCCCAATGCAAAAAACCCTGATTTTTATTTCAAAAAATAAGGCAAAAATCCCAGCCACAAGTACAGAGAAAATAGGGATGCGAACAACCTCTGAGAAAGAAATGCGTAAAGAAAACCTGTCCTAATTCTGGTTAATGCAGAAGCGACGCTACAAAAACTTTGTAAATAGGTCACACGGAAGCCAAAACCCTTGCTATGAGAGGCCAAAAAAATGGTGATTTTGAGTCACCACGCGCAAGCAAGAGAACAGATGGTGATTAGATTATTGTGGCGCGCGGACATAAAAGAAAATCACGCAGAAAACGACCAAGAAGAAACGGACAATCTCCTGAATCTACAAAAAATGTGGCATTGATATGAAGAACCACACAGAGAAATTGTGTATTACGCCACTAGTTGCAGACTCCAAAACGCAGGCTTAGAAAATGCTGAAAAACGAAAAAATACTGAGAGGGGGAGGGGGTGAATCAGTATATTTAAAATTATAAACAATAAGAGACACAAGCAACCACAGAAATCACAAACAGCAAGAACAAGGACACCAAAATTATCTCGTGGAAAACCCAACAGGATAAAAAACCACAGTATCACTAATCTCCAAAAATTGGGCTTCAACCCAGTACAAGGATGAGTTACAACTCATTCACAGAGCACCAACTCTAAATACTCAGAGGCTGCAACCTCTCATAGAGCACCTACTCAACACTACACACTTCACAATACAATAACATAGAACAATTAGATGCAATGTTCACTCTGATGTAAGTGAACTCTATTTCAAAACAAAAGACCCTTGCAACTGATGATATTACTTTTGTATCTTCCAATATATATATATATATATATAAGTTTGAAAGCCTTGAACTTGCTCAGAACCACAGTAGAAGAACATACAGGCCTTTTAAAAAAATTAAATTCACTTGATCAAATAACCACAGTAATCACTGCCACTGGAGTATCCCTTTTATCCCACTTCTGCTGTATTCACTTACAACAAACTGCTGTTACTTTTGTTTTTAAAAGACAAACACTCTGCAGTCTCCTCTCAACGCAGTCTTATTTTTTCTCTCCAAAATAAAACTGCACTCTTCGTTCCTCCTTATTTTTCAGGCAATCCTTAGCTTTCGTTTTTTTTTGAACGGTCATCACTGCCCTACAAAAGACTATCCATCCGCCTGACTTCATTCTCCGAAAACGGCTGCCAGCCCACTGTATATTTCAGTAACAGCAATTATCTCTACCTTATGTCCAAGAGCCTTCACAGCTATGCACACAAAGCACACATGACCTTATTTTTAAAGAAACGTCACAACAGACAGTTACATGACCTTCAGATATTATCGTTTTTAGAAATATAGACCTCCTGTTCGAACACAGACTTCCACGTACATCGCAGACTTCCCGCACCAGACATTAGGACTAATCACAGCACACATATAAAATGGATGACTGCTATTAAAAGTATGCACTTGTAAAATAAAAACGATTACTTCACCGCCCGATATCCTTTGTAACAACGCATGCAAGTATATGCGTTTTGAAAATTTCTTTTTAAACTTACAAAAACTTCACCTTATTTCTCGATACCTGCTGCCAGTGCGTTCACTGTTTAGTGTTTTGTAACTTCCTCAAAATATGTCGACACTTGTTGAAATCTTCATAATAATCTGGGTGCTGTGAAAACGTGTCTTTATTCTTAGTATGATGGTCTTCAATATCGAACTTCAATGACAGAAAACTTCATGTATTTTTTATACACGAATGAACCACAAACAAAGCGTTACTAGTGTTCTGTCTCAGTTGCATTAAATTCTTCACTTACCTGTACATTTGGCATATGGTGTCAAAAATGCAGCTCTATAGGCGTTACAAACTGGGATATATAAAAATGCCAGCTGCCACATAACATATGACCCAGCTATGAAACAGAAGAACTAAAATTTGTTTCAAATACAGCAGCCATTGAAGAAGTGTCAGCTCAACCCATACGTAGTAGATAACCCAAGCATTTAGCTCAAGAAAAAAATTATGATTAAGCTGCAGGCACAAAAGCAGCTCAAACGAACTAAATACATCCTTTGACTTCAACAGTGCAAAACTGATCAGATACTTGTACAAACTAAATACATCCTTTGACATCAATGACATAAACATATAAACATTGAACAGATGCTTGGGCACGGTCGCGCAGGTTAGAAACCCTTCCCGCGGACAGAGAAAAAACCAAAAAGATGCGTTTAGACTGTCCAAGAAAAGAAAACAAAGCCCAAAAATCTTCAAAACATATTGTCACAGACGCGAATCACAAAACGCAAACTAGAATGCACGGAAAAACAACTTGTAGAAGAATTGCGCACACTGAAACCCTCAATTTTCAGAGAACGAAGACAGAATTTCGACCATAGCAATGAAAACGGATTTAGAAAAAACCTTCGAAGGAAGGTTTGAAAAAAAAATTGGACAATTTTTCACTGAAACATTTCTCTTTGGCAAATTTTAGAATTATAAAAAATTTCAAAAAAAATTATTCTCCACCAGATCTGATACCATGTTACAATGGTAATTACTTAATTTTATTGAAAGAATGAAATGTATATATATAGGCAATTACATTGCTGATGTTTCCTAAAGAAACAAACAAACACTCAAGACTAAATTAAAAACAAATCTAATCTACCTAAAAATACATTATTGACCATTAAATTATATATGCAAATATTATTCTAATACAAATTTGATGAAAAAGAAACCAAGAAGCAGTCATTCAAGAACATGTTATCAATTCAAAGCATTAATGAGTTACAGATGTATCAGGGAGAATGAAGTAAAAATAAAAAAGTTCCAATCTTGTTGCTTGAAGGATCCTTCAAGAAAAATACATTACATAGAAGACCAAACTGTGAGTTTTTTTTATTATAATAAAACAATTAAATAAGCAATGACAGAAAATTAAAGATAAATAAAAGAATTGAACTTGCCAATTATGATTAAATGTCCTAATAGTATAAAATCTAGGACTCTATTGCAATGCTTTGTACTTTCAAGTTGCCACTATTTTCTTATTTCCCAAACCAATGGAAACTGATAATATTTACCAAATTTTCATTCGATTAAATTTATTTAAGATTAAGAAAAGGAAAAAGAAACCAAGAATTGTAATTGTTCCTGTATCTACAAGAAGGAAACCATGTTAGGTAATAACAGAATGATGTCATTGTAAATTATACATACAATACAAGAATCAGAGTGGATTGACCATTGGAGAATCACATCGCATTGCTTAAGTAGCTGTTTGAGTTTCCAATTGAGAACTATCAAATTGCAGCCATTCTTGCATGGCTGATACAGCTTCTTTCACACAGGCTTGAACATGTCTGGACTAGCTTCACATTCCTCTCTCAGAATCCCAAGTCTACCTTCAATTAGAGAAGCATACTGTTTTTGGAGTTCTATAATCTCTCTAGAACGCCGAGAATTCTCCTCAAGGAGTTTAAGGCTTGCTTTAATGACTTTTTGCATTATATGTGTTAAATTGCTTTTTTCTCTACCTCTGTTTGTGTTGTCCTCCCCATCTCCAATCTGTTCAAGCTCTTGGTTATGTCTCTCCAATACTTTTTCAAGTACATGTGGCTGGCACAGAAAGGCTGTATTCTTCAAAGCTTTGTCATATATTTCTGGGGAGAGTTTAGATATATCAACAAGCCTCCATAGCATTTGTGCATCCTCAATACACAACCTGTACTTTTCCACCAGTTTTTGAATGGCTGTATAGAGAAAGTCATGATTTTGTCGGAACGAATGAGGAAATGACTCAAATATGAATGAAAAATCAGAGGGGGAGATGGAATCACAGTCCACACAACTCCACAGACAACTGTCAACTTCCCTGGAAACTTCTTCTCTTTCTCTTTCTCCAACATCTTTATCTTTAAAATGTGATACTAAACTTACTAATGTTTGTGTGCTAAACCTGTAACAATGCAGGTACTCATCAAGCTCATTCAAGCTTCCTCCAATCCTATACTCAAGGAATGATTTAATACGGATTAGCTTTTCTTGCATCTCCTCCTCCAAGTCCCCCTTTTCTGCCAACAAATCTGCATTTTCCAAAAGACTGCACCAATACTGAGAGGAGAGTTCCAGCCATGGGCGATCAGTAGAGCAACTCTTCTGCAGCATTCTTGAAAGACAGACGATGACCCAAAATCTGCTTCTGTTGGTTTTGCATTCTTCGTGTATTAGAGAGTCAACCCAACTTCGAACATTTCTACCCTGTCTGCACTTTATATGCAAATTAAGGTGGCACTTGACAAGAGCATCAATCACATCCTGGACACACCTGTTAGAGACCAATCAAAACAAAGTGAAACTGATCATTACCATATTAAACAAAATAGGTTTGATAGAATCCTGGCATGGACAGAAGAAAAACAATTCTTTTCAATTACATTCACATGAATTCCACTGTATGGTTATATACTGTGGAGAGGAATTATATCAAATCATAGATGATTGATAATTGAGAGCAAACGCAACTCAATCTTAATATTAGGAAAATAAAAAACCAGTTCTCTCATTAAAAAGATGGCATGTGACTCTGACATAAGAATGCAGTAGCATATTAAATAGCTTACTATACATCTGACATGGCAACCAACTACGGGCCATGGAAAAATACACTATGAAAAATAAAGAAATAATGGGATTAGAATATGCAATTAAAGAAGATGTGTCTTGTATACAATTTCCATTCATCATCTTTTAAGCTACTTTTTATTATAAGTTTTAAACCATGACAAATAATTCAATATATATGGGGGTCATCAGCATATTTTAACATAATATTTGTCAGATTTTAAACCTGATGATAGCCCCTTCTATTCAAATTTGGCAAGGCATAATTGTCTTCAAACCTGCTGTCCCAAAGCTCTGGTTTTCTAAGCAATCACAAAGCTTACATTTGTCCAAAGTTGCAGTGTTATGTCTTTAGTATTGACTGTGGAAGGCCCACAGGAGACCATACCTGTCCTCATTGAATCCCTGAGGCATATGTAAGGAGGGTAGTTCATCACAAAGAAGAGGCTGAAAGCAGGCAGAGAAGCAGAAAAGGAAAATGTAAAGAAAAATAGCAAGTCCGGGAATCCAACAAAGGAAACTAATGGGGAGCAGGAGAAGAAAAAGGAAAAAAAAATTCTGATACCATTGTTAGTATCCACCAACTGTGAATATCCAACTTCTTAAGTTTTACTTTTAACAGATAAAAAATGGAAGCCAACTACAACAAAAAGGGTAGAAATTCCGGACAGAAAATCCAATACTACTTACCTCTTAATTTCTAATATTGAAATCGGAAACCTCTAAAAAAACAAGCAAAAATTGAGTATACTCAAAATAGAATTATACTATACTTTAAATAGGATTTGCAGAAGGTGTGCAAAATGAAGTCACATTTATGGATCTAGATTGTAATTAGGCTCTAGGTTATTAAGTTTTTGTTTATTTCCATTAGATCTCATACAGTAAATGAGTCATGGGTCAAAAACATCAACATGTCATCAGAATGACAGGAGACACAAAGAATCTAGTCATACATGTCATGATGGAGGTATTCCAAAAAATATCAGCATAGAAGCTACTTAAAGCTAAGTTGACGAATTGAACCAGATTCCAGTACGGGTATGTGGGTATGGTACACTGGTACAGCATAAACTTTTGGGCGCTTTGAACGTTAGGGTACATCTGTATGCAAAACATATAAAAATCATAAATATATACATTATAACTTAATAATGTATTAATATTTAATAATAATGTACAGCATATTAAAGTTTTTAATTTATAAATTATAATTTTTAAATCTTCTATTATTATTAATTTATGATTTTATTCGATAATTATATAAATTTTAATAAAAAAATATACTAGTATAGTAATATAATATATACTAGGTCAAATTTTGAAACTCTTTTATTATTAATTATTAAATTATTTCAAATTATAAAATTCTAAATCATTTCATATACGATTTAACATTATAATAATAAATAATAAATAGTAAATATTGAATATTAACACAGATCAATTGCTCCATATTTCAAGCTGTTATTCATCCCAATAGCCTCCAATGGGTGCTTATTTGTCTCCAAGGAAGGAAGGCAGGCTTATGAGTGAATCTATGGCATTGTTGTGTGGGAGGATGATGATTTTAGAATAGAGAGCATTGAAGTTCGAGCCTTTGCTGCATAAATCCAATCATGATGGACCCCATACATGAAAGTCAATCAAATTCGCTTCGCCGAGTTCCAAATGCAGTAGATCCAGCTGACCAAATGAAAGCAGTTGTTCAAGGAGAGATAGAAGCAGAGCTCGAAAGCGGATACCATTCTGTATTGCAAATCAAGGATTTTTTTCCAGAATATTTCGAACCTCAAGACTATTCAGCCACAAAATTCCAAACCTGCACCCTGTGCTGGTTCTATGCAAACTCCATTCCCAGGACATTTTGTAACTGGATTCTGCCTAATTTTTTACCAAGTCAGTAATTTGGACAAAAAGTAATGAGTTATGGAACTTCTTAGGTGTCAAGGGCAATTGCAAAGTAATGATGGCGTTGTAAAGCATCTTAGATGACATTAGCAGTGACAAAAGTAATGTGGGAGTTGCAAAGCATTTTAGGTGTCATAGAGAGCTACAAAGAATGATCCAAACACATCCAGATTGGATTTGTAGCCCTATGAACACCCCTGTAAGATTTGCAGCATATCATAATTACCATTTCACAGCACCTGCAATCAAACTACAAAGTGCATGCCACTTCCTCAGGTTGCATATGCACAAGAAAAGTGGTCACCAAAGGAGGACATGTTACAAATAAAGGATCATGCAGCATCTTTGACACCTAGAGAGTTCATGACACATCAGCCTGCAGACCAATGATCAGCTTGGGCACCCATGACATAAAGACTCTAAAACTCTAATTGTCCGATTTCTATCATGTTGATTATTGCAAAGGCAACATCTTATATGATACATTGTCAACACCATACAATCCATCTCTGGATTCTGCCTCGAGAATACTTGATTTTGGTTTTGTTATCCCTAAAATTTATTAGAAGAGGCAGCTTGCAGGACTAAATCCCTCCTCTATTGTGAGGGAAGAATTCCTTTTGTTAAACATTTGTGTAAATATTACACGTTATGGAATATACAAGCATATTCACATATATACAAGTTTTCTTTTAAAAGAGATCAATCATTCAAACTGTATACTAAAAGAAAACTACACTTGGAGAAATTGAAAGTGAATCAACTTTTCTGCTATAGTGCTAATCTCTAAGAAAATGTAAATTCACTTGGAATAGAATAAAAACCACATGTGGATGACCAATTCCTTTTACGAACATGTGATATGTCCAGAAATAAAGCAGAGAATCTGCTTCCCAATGTTAAACTCTCTGAACCTACAAACTTTGCAAGAAGTCTCACAGTCACTTACAATGTCTTTACATGTGTATCAAACACTCTTCTGTGCTTCCTCTCTGTTGATATTTGGAAAGATATATAAAAGTGAAGAGGAATACCTTTTCATAATCAGCTTAGAAGGTTACAAGTCTTAATTAACTTGTAACTACCTTATAACTACTTTAAATACATTTGAAAGTTGAAACCCTCAAACAACTGAAACTCATTAAGTCAAAGGTCCCTTTTTCCATAAACTCAAAGGTCACTTTAAATATCTATAATATCATTGAAACTTGTTAAGACAACCGATAAACATTTCATACAAAACCATAATTCTTTATCCAGCTCAACAATGGCTTAAATTCTGTAAAGAGAGAAAGGTCCAGTAGCAGGCAAATTCCACTTTTCAATGACCATTCTGATTGTAAAGAGATCCAATGGCCTAAAACCTCTCGGGTGCAAACTCTGTTGAAAGAGGCAACAATCAATTTGTACTCTATTGCTTCCATGCTCCTCCACTTGATTTCGTAAGCTGAGAATGTTGGTAGAGAGATCACATGCCTCCTTGATGAATATTTGATCAATGATTGCTTCCGCTTGAGGGGAGATGAACATCTTTACCCTTTAGCTAACCTATGAGAAAAATGAATCCTTGTGCTCCGAAGGACAAAAAAATATTCCATTCATCACTATTAGAAGGGGAAATACCTTGACTTTGAAAAACTAAAACAATTCCAATCAAGTTCTGGTGAACCTCATTGGTATATGCAACGAAAAATTGGAATGATCCTTCCAAAATGTTGCAACAGTGTTGAAGAGTTGAGAACCATTCCAATGTTGCTTGAAGACCGAATCCCATAAGGTTTTTGTCAAAGACAGGATCAGTCAAATCTACTATTTGTTGCAAAGATTCTCTCACTTGGCTCCAAGCTATTAGATTATGGAGGAAATCTTAATGTGTTGAGATCAACCTCCATGCAAAGCCTTGGAATTTTTATGCTCAATTCCATAGAGACAAATGAAACTGAGTGGGAATCATCTATGATATCCTTTAAATGCAGCTCCAGAAGCAGTTCATTCATTCACAAGTGAGTTTTCCATTATGCTCACTAGAAGTAGCACGCATCTCTAGTGCAATAGGACTTGAGTAGTAACCCTTGCATACATCTTGTCAATATATTCTAGAATCTGCCAATTCAATGACATGAGCTATCTTGAACAACTATTAAAAACAGATTAACTAAAAGTGAGGAAGAACAATTAAGAAAATAGAAAATATCCTTAATTCGGTGGATATCCTTCTGTGAATTATTTCAACTCACCACATAGAACATATATAGTAAAACATCTGCTATTATCTATATGAGTATGACCAATACATAACAGAAATCACGTGAATAGTTAATTTTCAGTTAGATAAAGGTCTATCTATGGAGGTCAAGTGTGATGGATCCATTATGCATTTAAGTGCAGCAGCAACTAAACTCTAAACAATCAAGACAAGTTTAGATCCGAGCTTTTGGCAAGACAACATTTTAGATAGTATTCTGGATGAAATTGAAATAGCTTTTGTTCAAACGTTTCAAGTGAGCTGCAACTCTCATCTTCCCAGACATGATAATCAAAGATGGGTGAGGTAACTTGAAAACGGAAACCTGCCACGCAGTTGATCAAGAAACTCCATCTAAAATTAACAATAAACTGTGATACCGGGTGAAGAAGTTCATGAGTAGAAGCTGGTACTTAAACAATAAACACTGCCACGTCAAAGAAATAGCTAAATAAAGAGCCCGATGGGCGCAAGGAGGAGCTTGAAGGGTTCATAAGGGGTCTAAAGGACCAAAGTACAGGCATCACAATGAGTGATACGCATTTCCAATATCACATATAGCTGCAAATAAATAAAAATAGCGTTTTCAGATAATTTATGCATTTTCTACTATACATAATATTTTTTTTTAATTTCTTCATTTAAAATGTATAGTCATCTTGATAAAGACCCTGGTTTGATCTCTGGGTTGAGGATCATCTCCACGAGTACTAAGTTATGCGTTTCAAAAAGGAATCAAACTAAAAATATTTGGTTGCTTCAAGACTTTTCAGGTCATATCATGTAGGGATCAAACTTCAAAATATAATTCCATTTTAACCCAGAGAACCTCTTAATCTTAGTCTACACTAGTAACAAAGAAAACAAGAAAGAAAAAAATAAAAGTTTTTCAATTACTAAAGATACAAGATGCAATGCACATCAAGATGGTGAAGTTTTAGGGATTTTCATAGCACAGTACCGGTCCGGCAGCAGGGCCACTTTCACCAAAATCTCAGTAACCTGCTGAGATGGACATGGAGATGGAGCCAATGCAGACAACATGGCCTTTTGTGCTCGCAACTGCTTGGTTTCAACAAAGGCCTTTGTACACCCATTAACAATGGCCCTAACACATCTTGTCTCAATGTATTCATCCACTGCCACATCTCCCACCCTCTGATATTGCCCCCAAAAATCTGCCGATGAACTCCAATGGCTGAAAACATTGGCATACAAAAATTTCTTAGTGCCATCTACAAGG
>MU225562.1:392195-402904 GCA_018584345.1 Thuja plicata | reverse complement strand
AATTCTATATAGTGGTAATTATATAGGATATTGAAATTTATTTATATTATTTTAACTCTATGCCAAATATCTTAAGGCTTAATCTTTAGGACTTAGGCAGGAACTAGACGCTATGCGTCCTTGTTTAATTTAGGCTTAAATATTTAATTTTTTAACTAATTTTAATTTTGTATAAATAGTATTATTACTAATTTATCCATTCAAATTTTGAAAATAAAATTGAAAACAAATATTAATGAAAAAGAGGAAAAAAATGTAAAGTAATGTGACATTTTTGTCATACTAACATTATGTCTCTGTGTTATTGGGAAAAGGAATTTATATGTGTTATTGGGAAAAGAAATTTATATGTGTTATATGAGTGCATAAAAAAATTAGTAAAATTTAATATTCATGCATCCACTAGCTTCGCTTGGGGACCTACCCTAATGGTTTCCTATTTCAACACCTAAATTTAATAATTATTTGAATTATTTGCCCCCATATTTAATTTTGTATTTTTAAAAGTCATATAAAAACTAATCAACTTCAAATCTTCCTTTGGCCATCAACTCAAATGTGAGTTAGTTGTCTTTCTCTTCATAACAAGGGTTCTTATACCTTAGTTGTTTCTACTTCAGACAATTAAGTCTTCTCCATATTATCATATTTTTGGAATCAATAATTAATTCTAGAAACTACTGAACTCAATCACCCACTACTCTTTATATTCAGTTTCCCTTTCCCACTACTCTTTATCTTCAGTTTCCCTTTGGGGGTTGGATCGGTAATAGACTGAATCGGTTATTTTTTATTACATAAATTAATAATTCAAACTGCACTCAAAGGTAGGGCATTTCCCTCTGCAGTCATAATGACTCTCAGATGCAAAATATGTCTTTTTACCATTTCTATAGTGCACAAGATAGATATATGTACTTATATTAGGGTCACTCTTTATAGTTATAATTTTTCCCAATATGTTTTTTCTCACTCTACAGAAAATCAATTTGACAATACAAACGCTTGTGATGTCCTCCTCTATGTCGTATGGTAATATTATTAATAGCAATTTGTGTAGCTAAAATTTTGAAGAAAAAAAATGGAAACAAATATTAAAATAAGGGGAAATTTTTGTAAATTCATGTGATATTTTGCCAATACTAATGGTTGCTTATGTGAGCACCTCTTTATTTCCACAACATATTTTTACCAATACACTTAAGCAGTGGCATGGGAGCATCGGGCCAAAGTTCATTATTGAGTTTAATAGTGAAATTTATATATTTAGGTTTAACTTTAGATTGATAGAATTATATTGCATAGAACAATATTAAATGAATATTAAAAGATAAATCTTGTTTTTATAATAAAGTCATCTTAGTGATTTAAGTTTTCTATTTTTAGTTGTCATTTGTGTCATGATTAACTAGTTGCATGTTTATTTGGTTTCATCTTCCAAATTATATATAAGGAGATAAATCTCACAAATGGGCACCAGTACCAAAACAACAACAAATACAAAACTTGCTATCTATGGTGACAACAAAAAATTAGAACAAAAGACAAGAAATTGTTTTGTGACATGAACTCAAAATAGGGCAGTAAACAATTATAATTATTGTTAGAATTCGAAGAATTCAACCACCAAGGTCCACTATATGCAAAATAACCTGTCACAAAAGCAAAGAATGTTCTGAAAGATGAAATATTCATTCAGAGAGGGAATTAAAAAAGAATTAGTAATTACAAAGAGATCAATCCTTATAAAGGAGATCGAACACCAGAAGGTGTAGAAACCTAGGTTGCATGATAATAATTAATAAGAAAATTAATTATTATATGCCTAAAGTTTAGCTTAAGAGAACTAGAGATGCAAAGGGATTTAATAATTAAATCAATAATGATTTAATTAATAAGTGAAAATACATTTTTACTCTAACACACCCCCCCCCCCCCCTNCTAACCCCCCCCCCCCCCCCCCTTAAGATAAACTTAGGGAGAAGCTAAAACCCTGGAAACAACTACTAAAAGCAGGAAATGGGTCTCAGCAACATGGCCTAATCAAGTACCTAAGAACGAAAAAAATCTTTGTAAAGAGGAGAAAATGAGAAAACCTAGTGGTAAAAACCCCTCTCCGAAAAGATATGAAGACTAGTGAAGGACTGAAGAAGCCTCCAAACTAGAGAATGTCCCAAAAAATAGGAACAAAGATCAAGTAGAGAAGACTGTAATCTTAATGAGTGTCCTCAAATGACACTACTCAAATTAGGATGGAAAACAAAGGCAAACATCAGAGGTCGAAGATACATATGGAGAAAAAAACACCAAAGTCTGAAGAGTTGATCAAAAGAAGAACATGAAGAACACCACTGAAGCATGAAGCTGCAAACACTATCAAAGAATAATTGTTGGAACCTCCACTGTAAGAGAACATGATCATGTAGAGAAGACTGTAATCTCCATGAGTGTCCTCAAATGACACTACTTGAATCGGGATGGAAAACAAAGGCAAACATCAGAACTCGAAGATATAGATGGAAAAAAATACCAAAGTTTGAAGAGTTGATCAAAAGATGGAAGGATGCCTCCAAAATAGGAATGAAAGAAGTGTCCCTATGGTAAATGATCCATCTCACCGAAATACATAGGTACCCAGCCACTACATCTGCCTAGTACATAGGAACAAATATCGAATACATAGCTCACTCCATCGAACCATGGAAGCATTAGAACCAACACAAAATACCTCCCTATAATGTTGATCACAAAGAGGTATGACATGTACACTGAAAGAGGCTACCAAGAATAAATGCATGTCAAAGAAAGTACAAACACGTATAAAGGATGGTGTCGTGGATGATCAATCTCTTGACACACATAATGAGGCTAATATCATGGAAGGAACACTCACTTGACAAAGGTAGATGGAAAAACAAGACAAAAATTAAACCCCCCCATGGCAATTTGTATTGTAGTGCGAGTACAAATAGGCACAAAATGTTCAAGATCCCAAGCATGCAATAGATGTCACGTTATCTCAATGCATTTGCAAAAATAAGAAATGCTACAGAAATAGATGTCTACAATGCTCAAGAATGACAAAAATTTGTAAGAACATAAGTAACAGCTAAAAAGGAGTCATCCCATGCAAGGAAAGTGATCCCAGGACTGGAAACATCCAAGATATCCACCAAATTGTAAAAAATCAAAAACCTGAATAAAATGTACCAGGAGTAAATTCTGGTGATGAGACCAATACAAGAAGAAAGAGAATGGAACCATCTTTCCAACGACATGTGAAAGTCAAAAAATAGAGTCCAGAGGAGCAAGAAAAGGCTACTAGAGTGCAAAATGGAACCCTAACTTTGGCTAGAAAAAATCCTGCAAGATGGAAAAATATAATAACCAAACCTAGAAAATTAGGTTGAGCTTAGAACCAACTTTTCGACGATATCTCGTTTGGCAAAAAAATCCTTTATTTTCTTAAGTTATGAGAAAAAAACCACAGGTACCCCTAGAAAGCCAAAAAAAGAGAGCCTAGTGGCTCTGCAATGGCTCCTCGAGCAGTTGTGGTGTGATAGTGGTAGAATTCGGCAGCTGGCGGCACCCAAGAGATGGAATCGAGCGGCAGACGACGCTTTGGTGGCAGATCTGGCCGGCGGTGGCGAGCGGTGTGCACCGAGCTCGGCGGTGAGCTGCGAGCTCGGCCTGCCGAGCTACAAGCTCGACATTGATGCACTGGAAAAAAAATTGCATTTTGATGACTGTGTCTCAATTTTTGTGCCTAGAAATGGGCACATGTGAAAAAAATTGCCTCAGATGGTAACTTTGTCCAAATTGGACGTGTCTTATATGGAAATAGGGGTTTTTGGGCATTTTGAGCACATTTGTAGGGACTCTTTGTGCCCAAAGTGCTCCAAAAAATAGCTCCCCCTAGATCCATACAAAAAATTCTAAAAATTTGAAACCCTCAGTGCTCCAAAAAATCTTCAAAAACTCAAGAACGGGCTGCTCTAGCAAGGCTCTGATACCATGTTAGAATTTGAAGAATTCAACCACCAAGATCCATTGTATGCAAAATAACCTGTCACAAAAGCAAAGAATGGAGACACAACACAAAATATTCTAAAAGATGAAATATTCATTCAGAGAGGGAATTACAAAGGAATTAATAATTACAAAGAGATCAATCCTTATAAAGGAGATCAAATACCAAAAGGTGGAGAAACCTAGGTTGTATGATAATAATTAATAATAGAATTAAGAGAACTAAAGAACTAGAGATGAAAATGGACTTAATAATTAAATCAATAATGATTTAATTAATAAGTGAAAATACCTTTTTACTATAATAATTATAGGAGACAGGAAGTTATTCAATAGATAAGAAAATGAACTCCCAAATGTTTGTTTTATTTTTGCAATACATAGTGAAATGGTTACAAATACAAGCTCAATCTATATTCCCTCCTCACAGGCCAAACATTCACACAATCCTTACACTTGTTATGTCTTCCCTACCCAATCTTCAAAGAGTCAAGTTTTCTTCGGTGATCAAAGACATTTTCTTGTTCTACCACTACGAAAAATTTATTTCATTTTTCCTCCTTGATTGTGCTTCAATAATTCCTATTTCTCCCTACAAATTCCAAGACTTTTTCCTCAATCGGTTCTTCACACCTCAATCTAAATTATTTCTGCCATTTCTTTCCCCAATGCCCCTAATTGCCACTAATGAGAACTACCTTTCCAAACTTGGAACTACCCATCACAACTTGCAACCAAGAACCACTTAGAAGACAAGGAATCCCATATTATCCTCTATCCAACATGGATAAGAAGATTCATGTAAATGAGGTAACGTGTCTGGAAGAGAAAATGAAGAAGATTTTGCCTCAAACAACATAGTAAGCCAAAACTAGGAAAACACACACACACAAACACAAAATTAAAAAAGAAACTAGAAATGGGTTAACCCTCCTACATAAGACTACCCCAAACAAAAGAAATCATGAACTCCAAGTCATGAGGTCATCAATAGAATGACCATGTAATGCCTCGGCAAGGAACCCTCGGGACATAGGGTAAAACATGCACTGATAAAAAAAATTGAGATAATTACATGAACAAGTGCATAACATAAGATAACATTGCACAAAGCAAGAATATAAATACAATGATTTTTTGTGATGATGCACAAGTGGAATTCTTGACACACTCCCAAGGGTTCCAAGACACCAAACACACAATTGGAACATAATTCCATGTCCCACGAGTTGTTACAAAGGCTTAGACAATGTCTAACGAGCCCCAAACTAACCAAGCTAGTCAACAATACATGACTACAAGTAGAGGAGACTATGTTGATCCTCTAGGTTCATTTCAAACCCAATAGAGATGCTCTTTTTATGATTAATCATGCGAGTTCATTTACCCATTAACCATAGTGCAAGATCAATAAGAAATCATAATAAATGAAAGCACAAATTGCTCGACATCCAAAATAAAGCTCACAAACCTAGCAAGGTGGAGATGCCAATGGGCAGGTGGAGACATCAAATAACCTAGGCAGTATTCTATATGCATAGATTCCAATCTTTAGAAATTACCTACACATTGTGACCTATC
The DNA here is from genome assembly GCA_018584345.1 of Thuja plicata. Taxonomy (NCBI): domain Eukaryota; kingdom Viridiplantae; phylum Streptophyta; class Pinopsida; order Cupressales; family Cupressaceae; genus Thuja; species Thuja plicata. The sequence goes on along the minus strand of MU225562.1, from coordinate 397,294 downwards.
TCAATCTAGAGAGGTAGAGACATCGCTCTACAAACAGAGACATTGATTTGCATAGACACCGATCTAAAGCTCCATCCACACACTAAGAAAATTTTAATAAAAACTAAGTCGACTCTATAGTACAGCTAAAATATAGCTAGATCCACATTGAGGTGTACCAAATACATCATATCAAGGAAAATTTACTTGATTACATTAATAGACAAAGAGTATAATTATAATAACCATCAAATTACATTATCATTTTATAAAGAGTACAATGTTAAAATAGAAAGTGTAGGGGTAGGAAAGAGCACAAGGTGCTCAATACTAATGCCAGTGGATATAGTCTACCACCTGTACACTAGTCCCTAATAGTGACTTGTCATGCCACCCAACCATGTGGTACCCTCGTGTCCATTGCACCATGCTCACAGAAACAATCACACAACCCAAACAAGATGCAATGCACACAAAGAAGGGTAGGCTTACATACATGACATACAAGTGCATACAATCAAGTAATAACATATCCCAAAGACACCTCACAGACTAAAAGGATATCAAGGTACATATATCCACAAAGGTCACTACTCAAGCCTACTCAATGGTTGGATATAGAGACTCAGGAGCTAGAGTGTCATAACATGGCACAAGATGGCCCATGTAGATTCAAGCAACCCTTCTCTTATCAAGGAAGCTCTACTATGCCTTTGATCATCGTCTAATGGATGACCATGCTAACTATACCTTCGATCAACATCTTATGCATGACCAAGTATTCACTATGCCTTCGATCAACATCCTATGGATGACAAGGCTAAAACCATACTTTCGATGGATGACCGAGTATTTACTTGTATCTTGTTGTTATATTTTACCCTATTTATTTTATTTATGTTATCTTTTTTTGTTAGACAACTCGCCAATGGGTTACCCTAGCAGTAACCTCTATTGGGCCTCAACCCTTATTGAGAGCCACTCCATTACTCTACTCTGACACCCCAAACCAAAACCCATCTCATTACCATGAATGAGGCACAATACCAAGACTATGGTAAAAATTACAAAGTAATTAAAGGACCCAAATGGTCACACTTTCCCACCATGATCTAGGATGCACTTGATTGGTCTAAAAAAAAAACACAAGTCTCTCAAAGATCTTGCCAAAATAAACGCATAAGAATAGTCTGCCTAAAATACCACCTCATAAACAAACATCAATAAACCAAAATGCAATCTCATAAACAAAGCAAATTTATAAACCCGTTCATGATTCACAATGCCTAATTTTACAAGGCAATAACATTTGTGCGCAAGGCACACTTGATTAGCCTTATTTTCAAGGGTGCATATCTCAAGATGGATCAAAGTGAAAATATATAAGAAATATCATTATTCCACATAAACGTGACTCAATTCTATTTCCAAATTCCAATTTTTATAACAAAATATTTACAGACCAAAACCAGTCCTAAAGATCGCCTCCATTGACGAACCTCTAAAAAACACCAAATTTTAAAACATGGGATCATGCAAAACTAGGAAAACTCAATGGTCTCTCAATGAACAACTCAAACACCCAATAATATTCACATTTCAATCACCCATGGAGAAACAAGCAACATAACAGTGTACGAAAATCACATTTCAAAATCCATAATAAAACAAGTGGGGAATAACAATAATTTCATCTCACATAACATTTGCAACACACATGAAGCAAGAAAACGAGGAAACAAAAAAGATATGAGGATTCCTACCCCAAAATGGAGAAAACCCACAATATGGAAGAAATCCCCCCAAAACAAAACATATGCAAACAAGGTTTTCAACAACATGGAATAATCCAACACGAATCCAACAAGCCAACACCCACAAATTTCTTCCAACAAAATATCCCAAAGAAAGCAAATTGATTTTTCTTTCAATAGGTTTTGGAGAGAGAAAAAATTGAAATCAAAATCCAAAAGTGAGGATGATGAGCTTGCTTTTCAAATATAAAGTCTTTTTCCCCCAAAAGCCAAAAGACTAAAATTAAAACACTTTAAATTAAAATAAATCAAAATGCCAAAAACAACCCAAAACCCCAAAGGATCAATGTACTTAATTCCAATTAAATGGAATACAAATACAAGACATTTGCTAGTAAATATAAATTACCTTAAAACCTTTAAAACAACTTTAAAACATAATTACTCAACCGCAACAATTGCAAATAACCAACTATGCATAGACATTCACTGATCTATCACACATATGCATGGGTAATATAGACTTTACCTATATGTTAATTGGTGGCATAATCATATGCAAATAAATATCCATCTTCCATAATAGGAATGGCAATAGGTAAGGTAATATGCATAGCCAATGTGACTATCTCTTGTATTGTTGTTGGAGATAAAGACACACTCAGACTTGTGAAGATGGGTAGAGTTGATGTTTAGTACCTGTCATCACTATAACATATGCACATCAAGTGTAGCTACTCATATATAAAATAGCCAAAGAACATATACAAATAATCCAAACAGAAACTAAAAGTAACGAAGGGGAATTTTAATGACATAATCATTCTTATGTATTAGAATATTACAAAATCACCCCTTTCATACTTAATCCTCATTTAAAATATCATAATAATAATCACATTTAATATATGCATTTAAATAAAATTTTACTTCAATAATAAGCATATATCGAATCCACAACCAAATAATATAACAAAGCATGATAAACCACAATATCTCAGTAAACATTGGCACAATCATCAGTGAGTCAATCATAAAATTTCAATAACCATTGACACAAACATCATTGAATCGGCATGAAATCACCTCGTGATAAATACAACCAAAATATCCTCAAACATAAAATAAATCAGATATCATCGTATAACATCATGTCACATCAATGTAGAGTCATCATGCATATATGATCATCACTAAAATTGCAAGTAAAATCTACCATCTACATCAACAATTATATCATTATGAGAAACTGATATAATTGTAACTAGGTGCATCACCAAAATGCTAATACCAAATAATTATATATGAAAAGTCATAGGATAATCATCATAGAGTCTAGCTCGTATCAAATAAAGTAGTAATAAAATGCAACCACGGGAGGCACTACATCCTCCCCCCTAGGCCTAGGCTTACTCTTGGAAGCCTACAAAAAGATAGGGTTACAAATCTCTCAATTGTGAAGCATCCTCCCAAGTGGTTGAAGTCTCATTGCTCGGGTCCCATTAGACCCTTACTTGCTCAATGTCTCAACTCTTGATGGTCAACCTTTGATTCTATAGAATGTGGATGGGATCCAAATAATTTTTCTCCTCCTCTACCTGTAAAGCACCCCAATGAAGTACACGGGTCACATCAGGGATATACTATCTAAGCATAGATACATGAACAACATCATGGATGTGAGATAGGATAGGTGGCAATGCTAGATTATAGGAAACACGACCAATCCTCTCAAAGACCTCAAACGGCTCAAAAAAATGTGGTGCTAACTTAGATCCTTACCCATAATGAATAAGGCTCTTCCGCAGTCAAACTCACAAAAACATATGGTCACCCATTGAGAAGTGATGATCCAATCTATGGGAATTGACATACTTTTTCTACCAATCCTAAGCAATAACCAAATGATCTCTAATATGAATGACCTGCTACTCCATTTCTAGAAGAATCTCGAGACCAAAAATAACACGGTCCTCCAAGAAATCCCAACTCAAAGGTGTACTACATGGTCGACTATACAAGGCCTAAAAAGGAGACATGCCAAGAGAACTGAGGTACCTATTCTTATAGGCAAACTCTACTAGGTACAAGTAGACTCAGTGTACTAGATACAAGTACTTGTCCCACTAAGTTTATTGATCCATTACATACATGTCCTTGAGAACCTAATTCACCCTCTTTTTCTATCCATTAGTCTCAGGGTGGTTGTTAGTAATAACTAAGAGGGGGGGGGTGAATCAGTGGCCTCAAAAATTTATCCTTTAAACTTTAATCCACCAATCAATACACCTCAAATTATTAAGTCCCTACAAGATGTATGCCTTGAAATACTTGAAATAATTTACTGTCTATCGGTTTACCTTGTCTGTCCTTATTCTCCTTGATTACCGATATGCAGTAAAACTCATTTATCGATACTCAGTAAATATGCAGAGTATACCAATCAATCCAGAAATGCATATGTGAAATGTAAAACAATAAAGTAATAAACCATACACACATAACACATGGATTTTAACGTGGAAACCTTATTAAGGGAAAAACCACTGGGACTGGTACCCCAAATTTTCACTCTTCTGAAGTGAGCCCTGTTAGGAGCCAACCCTGTTAAAGGTTACAAACACATGGTTAAGTGCAACCTTGTTAGAGGGTTTTTATACATAGGTTGTCACTTAGTATCTGGCATCTACGCTACCATCCTTGAATTAGTCTTTAGACTGTCAATAGGCTTTATGCTAATCTTACTACCATCCTTGAATCAGCCTCCTTCTTATACTGTCAATGGGCTTTAGGTAAGACCGCTGCTACTGTCATGAATCAACCTTTTTGGTAATCTGTTAGGATATACCTCAATTATAGAAGATAGTTAAGTCCTACTCTGTTAAGAGACTTAATGCTTCAATGGTTAAACTGAAACACAATGACCTGTTTCTAATGCAACTTTGAATTGCAGATATTCAGATCTATTTATGTACAATACCTCTCTGATTAATGTATCAATTCAATTCCTTTGTGCTTATCACTTTCTACTTGTTCTCTTAAATAGTGATACTTGATGGCAATGTGTTTAGTCTTTGCATGCATTACTGGATTCTTTGAAATATTTATTGCACTGGTGTTATCACAGTAGATAATTACTGGTTCTATGATCTTCATATGCATACCTTCCAGCAACTGTTTGATCCATGCAATATTTGAGCAGTTTGCAGCAGCAACAACATGTTCTGCTTTTGCAGTAGACTGAGAGATGCATCCTTGCTTCTTTCTAATCCATGTGACAAGTCTGTCACCCATAAAGAATGCTCCTCCAGTTGTGCTCTTCCGGTCATCAAGATTTCTAGCCCAATCAGCGTCGGTAAACACTTT
>MU225562.1:297487-345421 GCA_018584345.1 Thuja plicata | reverse complement strand
CTAGTTTTCCATACTAGTTCTTGAATTTCTTCTTTGATTCCAAGCTTGCATTCCATAGTTGCATTGCCTTGGGGATTCATGTCATTTTGTGTGTTTGAGAGAGCACACCCACATCCATCAAAATGAGCAAATCAAACAAGTTAAATAGGTTGCTTACCTATTTTAGCTTAATCTGATGTTATTTGGTGTTCTCTGTTGCTTGCTTGCTCTTTCACATGATTTTTAATTGATTATACGTGCTAACCCACTAATGTTTGCATGTTTGAGCTTGCTCCCAATAGATTTAAGAATTCCTCATACTACAGTATGTTTTGAAGAGATCCATGAAACTAAAAATGCACTTAAGCTTTTTCTTCAACATCAGCCTCAGCTACAAGATTTTTAATGCTACAGATCGACCCTATACTCCCTCTAAAAATAGACACCATGGAATAGGAAAACTTTCTCCTACCACAACAACTTTCTTACCAAAAAATTAGATACAAAATAAATGTTGCAATGCTTTGTTTGGGAAATAAAATTCCTTCTGTGGTTTGCTCATGCATTTGGCAAAAAGTATTCTAGAAACAGTAATCATACATTTGCCTTCCAAGGAAAAAAAGCTGACATTAGCTAAATTATTAAAAAAATTACTGTAACACTGTGGGTATAGAAGAATAAGAGATTGAAATCAATAATAAATCCTTGAAGATTATGGAGGCAATTAAACATGATACTATATCATATCTTCATCTAGAATTTAATAATTCCAAACATGAAATCAAGCCATGTAGGCAGCTTAATATCTTCCAAGACATAGCATAGTTATGTAAGATCTTATCCATCTTCTACAGATCATTTAAAAGATAAAGAAGGGACATGTCTTGATGGAGTCTAAACTAATTTAGACAAATAATGTGAATTCCAAAAGGAAAATATTAAGAACTTTGTCTATGGAGAGAGACAATTGTTTTTGGTGAAGTAGAAAACATAACAAGAAAAGTCAACCATAAATGGGATATAATAGTATTACTAAAATGAGTACAAAACAAAATGAAGCTTTACATTGCTATTTAGTGGGTGTTTTGAAACAACCTAACAAGCGTTAATCTCACAGTAAAGAAAGAAGAGTATTAAAGTGGAATGGAATCCCATAATAGAGATGTGGATCACTATCTCACAGTAAAGAAAGAAGAGTATTAAAGTGGATTGGAATCTCATAATAGAGACGTGGATCACTATCTAATTAGACTGTGCTAAATTATTTCAATATCAAAAGCCACCGAAATTTAAAGTACTTGAATAGAAAAACATTTAGCTTTTATAAAATCAGTTATAGGAAAAATTCCACAAATACTAGTATCATTCACTTTTAGAGGTAAAAACAATATGCTTCACAATAGCAATAGAATTATCATAAAATATTACATTGGAATGAACAAGAAATACATCAAAGACAATATATCATGTGGCAGATATGAATATAGTGAGGTGCCTACTGTCAACTGTTCAAATTTTAATTCTAAACAGATTCTTTTAATCATGTGTGACATGAAATGTAGCTAAAGTAATATTTTACAAGATATCTTTACAATTAATTTTTCCAGTCCAAGAAAAAATTCTTTACAAATCTGCTAATTTTTTCAGTACAAGAAATCCAACTGTTCCAATGTTGGAAAATCTCCGCAGTTACTATTTTTTCTGCCCAAACAGGAAAAATTAATTGTAAAAATATTAATTATAAAGATATCTTGGAAAATATTTCTAATATTTGTCTAGTCTTAACTTCAATTAATGTTTCGGCATTACGAATGTGGGTAGCTAGCCTTGGGCAGGGATCATCTACAATGATGTGAATGTGTCCGACAAAGAATGAAAAGATATTCTATATAATTATTGATGAACTATAACTGATTGAATGTTTGAAAATGTTAAGTTAATGATCACCAAGCTGCAGAAAGTTAATGCAAGATATTAAATCAGTTAATGTATTGTATTGTCATTGATGTAAACTTGATATACTCTGATTGGTCATATACATATTGTCAAAGACTTCAAAGAACTAAAGAAATAAAGGTTATGTTATCAGTAATGCATAAAAGTTCAGTATACACCAAGTGACAACAAACACCAATGGACAGTGCACACAGACAGATAGAGAACCTCGAGAAGAGTCACAGTGATACCCAAGAAAGATACCCGAGCAAGCATTACCAAGCAGAACCAAAGTGTACCCGAGCATAACTAAAAGTCACAGTGTTGTCTGATAGACAGACAACCCAGACGAACATAGATGCCCGAGGAAAACTGAAGTCAAGACCGAGCAAACAAGGAGTTAAACACCAATCAGAACTGAAGTTCATAAATGACAAAAGACTTAGCTAGCATGAGCTAAATATAAATTTAACTATTTGATTACATTGTTTTCATCGACCATTTAAAAGCTAGAGATAAGCTAGAGATTTAAAGCTAGTTTTATTCCAGTTGTCAAGGAGAAATCTACAAAGATAAAACTAAAGCAGGCTTTAAAGAAAGAATGGCGAGATTTGCAGATCACATCAAGAACAAGAAGGACAAGGACTTAGAAACAGTGAACTCATGTCTATAAAAGAGAAAAGCTAATTCATTATGAAGAGAGAGGAATGTTGAAGAGAATTTGGTGAAGATAGAAGTCTTCATACAAGCTGAATAATAGAGCTAATATTTCTACGTACAACGAGCAACAAAGAAGCAACAACATTCAGTGAGAAGAAAGAAGTGGAGCAAAGGAACATAACAGAAACATTGATCAGAAGAAGTATTATGAGCTTACAATGGATCTAAACATCTTCAAGATTAAGTTGTATTTATGAACAGATCATATATTGTTTCAGTTTAACCATTGATTCAGAAAATCTGTTAACAGAGTAGGATCTAACCATCCTTTATATATTGAGATACATCCCAAGGAGTATTAAAAGGTTTCTCATGAAGATAACATAGCGAATGATAGATATCAAGTGACAAACTATTAGTTTTAAATCCTCTAACAAGGTTGCACTTAACAGTGTGTTTGTAACCTTTAATAGGGTTGGCTCTTCATCGAGCTCACTTCAGAAGAGTGAAAATTTTGGGTTATCGGTCCCAATTTTTTTTCCCCTATCATGGTTTCCACTTTAAAAATCCATGTGTCAAATGTGTATATGGTTTATTTCTTTGATGTTTTTCTTTACACATTACTAAAACATGATTGATTGGTAAACACTAAGTTATTTATTATACTTCGGTAAAGACTAGACTGCTATTCGGTAAAGCTTAAGAAAAAGGATAAGCAATATACTCTGAGCAGTAGTTATTTGATAAGATTATTTAAAGGTATACATCTTGTAGGACCGAAGATAACTAGAGGTTTTATATTTTTGGTATAAAGTTTTGTGTTGATTTATTGAATTAATTTTTGAGGCCACTAATTCACCCCTCCCCCCTCCTCTTAGTTATTCTAACAATTGGTATCAGAGCTTGTGTGCTTGGAAATGAATTTTAAAGACTCAAGCAAAATATCACAAGATGGGAAAAAGGGATGTGCCTAAGTTGAACAAGAACAACTTTGCATCATGGCAAAGTAGGATAAGACTCCACCTATCCAGTATTGGAAATGATGTTACTCAATACTTAGATACTAAATTTGTTTTACCTACTAGACCTCCAACAGTTGATCAATTGAGAGAAAAACATGAGCACAATTCTATGATGATAGAACTTGCTTCCTCACTCTCTGATGCTAAATTTGAAGATGTCAAATCATGCACCACTACAAAGAAAATGTGGGACAAATTGAAGCTAGTACATGGAGGAGATAAAAATGTGCTAAGAGCAAAGGCAGAAAGCCTAAGAGGAAGGTTTTATGACCTAAGAATGAAAGAAGGAGAAAACATCACTTAGTACAACTACAGAATCAAAGAGGTAGTCAATTTTATCCAAGGAGTAGGAGGTGTACTTGAAGAAGAAACAATGGTAAGTAAAATCCTAAGAACCTTACTGCTTGTTTATGGTATTAGAGTATTTGCTATACAAGAAATGAGAGTAGTAGCAAATAACAATGTTACTTTAGATAGTTTGATTGGTAGAATTATTCCATTTGAGATGAATAACTTTGACAATAGTTTTTTACCATCTATTGAGTCTACATTCAAATCTTCTTTGAAAATAAGAAAAGCAAGTCATAAACACACTATGAGAAATGATAGTGAAAGTGATAGTGATGACCAAGAACTTGATGATATTGAAGCACTAATGGCTAGAAGATTGCAGAGAGGCAAAGGTAGATACAAAGGTAAATTACCATTGGTATGTTTTAATTGTAAAGAGATTGGACACTTTGTTGCTAGATGTCCTAACAAAAGAAAAGAAGACAGAAACAATGATAGATCATATGAAAATAAGTTTGACAGACGTGATGACAAAGATTACTGAAGCAACCGACAATCTGACAGAAGAGACAACCGAGACTACAAGGACAAAGGGAAAAAAGCTTGTTACCTAACTAAGAACAAAGCTGAGAATACTAACACTGAGTCTGATGAAGATAGTGAGGTGGTATTTGTTGCTATGAAGGATAATTCAGACGAAGAAGAAAGGTATGTTGAGACTACACTCATATCTAAGGTTAGTAAAAATGATGTTTAGATTATTGATAGTGGTTGTACTCACCACATGACCGAAGATAAAGAAAAGTTTGAAACTTTTGAATATTATAATGGTGGATCAGTAAGAATGGGTAATGACTCACCTTGTCTAGTTGAAGGTAAATGAACCATAATGTTAAATAATCTGATCAGATGTGAAAATGCATATTGGGTGAAAGGACTTAACTATAATCTATTGAGTGTTTCATAGATGAATAACATAGGACACCGAGTTGCATTTGAGAACAAAAAGGCAAAGATCTTTAATGAATCAGGAAGGTTGATTGGAACTGGTGAGCAGACAAAGGGTAACCTCTTCTATCTTGATTATATTAACACCACTTGTTTGATGGCTAAAAATGAAGACATATGGTTGTGGGATAAAAGGTTATGTCATGTGAATTTTGACAACATGGTTAGGATAAGCAATAAAAGGAAAGTAAGAGGCTTACCGAGCATGTCAAAGCCTGACCATGTCATGTGTAAGAATTATCAAAAAGGTAAAATGACAAAGCCTAGTTTAAAGAGCTACTATGGTGATAGATACTTCATTATATTTGTAGATGATGATCAAAATGATGAACAAAGAGATAAACTGGTACTTTCCAAGTATGTTAGAAGACACCATCCACAAAACTAGATCACAAGAGACAAAAAGGATGGAATGAGAACAAGAAGTAAGCCACTGAACACTAGATGTTTAATTTATGATTTTGAGCCTAAATCTATTAATACTGCACTTGAAAATGAAGAATGGCTTAGTGATATGAATGAAGAGATAGAGAAGATTGAGAAGAAAAGAACTTGGACATTAGTACCTAGACCGGATGACAAGAATGTCATTGGTACCAAATGGATATTTAGAAACAAGCTAAATGAGAATGGAGAAGTCACAAGGAAAAAAGAAAGATTAGCATGCAAGGGGTATGCACAAGAAGAAGGTATTGAATATGGAGAAAAATTTGCACCCGTTGAGAAACATGGTTTGCAGATCACACAAAGCCTTGTATGGATTGAAACAAGCACCAAGATCATGGTATGAAAGACTTCATTCCTATCTCATAAGTGTTGGATTTGTAAGAACAAGTGAAAATAGTAATCTATATTTAAAAGAAGATACTGATGATAACATTCTGATTTCTGAAATATTTGTTCATGATATCTTATTTGGGGGTATTGATATGTTATGCAAATCATTTTCTTCTGAAATGAGAAAAGAGTTTGAGATGTCAATTTTTGGAGAGATCAAATTCTTTCTTGGTCCACAGATTCTTCAACAGGATGTAGACATATATATCACACAATCCAAATACATCAAGGAAGTTTTCAAGATATTCAAGATGGAAGACTTTAAGCTAGTTGGAACACCTATGGAAACCGGATGCAAGTTGACAAAGGAAGACAAGTCAACCGAGGTAAATCAGACCCTATATAGATCTATGATTGGAAAACTCATGTATGTTGTTCATACTAGACCAGATATAACACATGCAGTTGGAATAGTTGCAAGATTCTCTGCTAATCCCAAGGAATCACACATGACTTCTGTTAAAAGAATTATGAGATATCTAAATAATACCAAAGACTATGGATTATGGTATAAAATAGAAGGCGAATTTGAACTTCAAGTCTATATAGATGCTGATTGGGCTGGAAACTTAGATGACAAAAATATCACAATAGGAGGAGTATTCTTTATGGGTGACAGAATTGTCACATGGATAATTAAGAAGCACATATGCATCTCACAATCTACTACAGAAGAAGAATATGTGGCTGCTACTGCAAATTGCTCTAACATTGCATGGATCAAGCAATTATTGGAAGGTATAAATATGAAAATTCTTGAACCAGTGATTATCTATTCTGATAATACAAGTGCAATAAACATTTCAAAGAACCTTGTCATGCATGCTAAGACAAAGCATATTGCTATCAAGTATCATTACTTAAGAGAACAAGTGAAAGAGAAAGAGGTGATACTGGAATATGTTCAATTCAAGGAACAATTAGCAGACATATTCACAAAGCCATTGCCTAAAGATACATTTGAGTACCTGAGAAAGAGACTAGGGGTCTGACCCTTATCTATTGGTCACTAAGTTGACTAAGAGGCTGCATTAGCCTACACATAATTAGAAGATCATTTATGTTGGTGCAAGCAAAGAGATGGACTGCAAAGATATATCGGTACATAGCAAGGTAGTTATCTGTACCGAACACCAGAGAAAAATGTTGGAAACTATAGAGCTAAATTGTTGATGGAAAGGAAATTCAAGGAATATATTATGAAAAAGAAAAAGAAAATAGTTTGGCATTGCTGTCAAAGGGAGAGATGACTTAAGGGAGAGATTATATCCATATGAAATATCTATCAGAAGTATTCAAAAGGAGAGATGTACCTAATGAATATGGAGAGAAGTATTCAATGAAATACATTGCTGTCAAAGGGAAAAGAGATATGAAATCTCTATCATAATCATCCATCAAGGAGAGGAGTAGTAAAAGGGAGAGAAAACATCAGAGAAAGGTTCAAAGAAACATCCATCTAAGGGAGAGAATTGGAAAAGTTAACACTGCATATCTATCTAGAAAAGGGAAAAGAGATTCTAAAACAAAGGGAGAGACAAAATCAGAAGTTGCTACATCTATCCAGTGAAGGGAATGAAGATTGAAGAGAGTACTCTACAAGAACCAAATCTAAGCTAGAAGAGCTTACAGATAATTAGACATTTGTATTGGTTATAGAAGAATAAGTTTGGTAGAGATTGATGATCTACTACTGATATATTTCATATTGTATTAGTGGTATGTAGTATGTTTCCATCAATGCCAAAGGGAGAGATTGATGAACTATAACTGATTGAATGTTTGAAAATGTTAATTTGATGATCACCGAGCTATAGAAATTTAATGCAAGAAATTAAATCAGTTAATGTATTGTATTGTCATTAATGTCAACTTGATATACTCTTATCTGTCAAATATATATTTTCAAAGACTTCAAAGAACCAAAGAAATAAAGGTTATGTTATCAGTAATGCATAAAAGTCCAGTATACACCAAGTGACAACAAACATCGACATACAATGCACACCAACGGATAGAGAACCCCGAGAAGAGTCACAGTGATACCTGAGAAAGATACCCGAGAAAGCATTACCAAGCAGAACCAAAGTGATACCCGAGAAGAACTGAAAGTCACAGTGTTTCCCACAGAAAGACAACCCTAATGGACATAGATGCCCAAGGACAATTGAAGTCAAGACCGAGCAGACAAGGAGTTAAACACCGATCAGAGCTGAAGTTCATAAATGACAAAAGACTTATCTGGCAGGAGCTAAATATAGAGTTAACTATTTGATTACATTATTTTCATCAACCAGTTAAAAGCTAAAGATAAGATAGAGATTTAAAGCTAGTTTTATTCCAGTTGTCAAGGAGAAATCTACGGGATAAAACTAAAGTAGGCTTTAAAGCAAGAATGGCGAGATTTGCAGATCATGTCAAGAAAAAGAAAGACAAGGACTTAGAAATGTTGAAATCATGTCTATAAAAGAGACAAGCTAAATCATTATGAAGAGAGAGGAATGCTAAAGAGAATTTTGGTGAAGATAGAAGTATTCATACAAATCTGATCATACAAGCTAAAGAACAGAGCTACTATTTCTGCGAACACCGAGCAATAGAGAAGCAACAACATTCACCAAGCAAAAAGAAGTGGAGCAAAGGAACATAACAAAAACATTGATCAGAAGAAGTATTATGAGATTATAATAGATCTGAACATCTGCAAGATTAAGTTGTATTTATGAACATATCATATACTATTTTAGTTTAACCATTGATTCATAAAATATCTTAACTGAGTAGGATCTAACCATCCTTTATATATTGAGATACATCCTAAGGAGTATCAAAAGGTTTATCATGAAGATAGCATAGTGAATTCCAGATATCAAGTGACAAATTGTTAGTTTTAAATCCTCTAACAAGGTTGCACTTAACAATGTGTTTTTAACCTTTAATAGAGTTGGCTCTTCACCAAACTCACTTCAGAAGAGTGAAAATTTTGGGTTACCAGTCCTAAGTGGTTTTTCCCCTAACAAGGTTTCCACGTTAAAAATCCATGTGTCAAATGTGTATATGGTTCATTGCTTTGATGTTTTGCTTTACACATTACTAAAATAGGATTGATCGATAAACACTAAGTTATTTATTGTATTTGGGTAAAGACTAGACAACTATTCGGTAAATCTTAAGAAAAATGATAAATAGTATACTCTGAGGAGTAGTTATTTGATAAGATTATTTAAAGGCATACATCTTGTAGGATTGAAGATAACTAGAGGTTTTATATTTGTTGTATAAATTTTTGGGTTGATTTATTGGATTAATTTTTGAGGCCATTGATTCACCCCCCCTCTCAGTTATTCTAACAATTATGAATACAATTTAGAGAGATTTGAGTCTTTGACCATATTGTAAACTATATTATGCCCGTAATGCACATGATTCCAGTTCAAGCTTGATGATAAACTAGATTATACATGATTTTTCCAAGCTTCATATTGACAGGAACAGTTGGTAATTACCAAGACCACATGATTTGGAGTTGCCGGTATGGTAACCAATGAAGTCTGGATCATATTTAGCTCCCAAGTTATTGATTTCCAATGGAATCTAAAGTTAGTGCTCTTGTGTATGTATAGATCATGTTTCTAATTTCTTTCTATCTGACAACCAACCCTAGACAACCGAATCTAACAAAAAGGTTAGGATCTGACTATTTACTGTGTAAGCTCAATAGTGGCCTTCTGAAACAAAAGTATAATGCAAATACAATAAAGAAAGTCCAAAACCGCCCTAAGATATAAATAAAAAATGAAATAATCTAGAATCTTTGATCACTTTTGTTTTTATATTACAGAAAATTCCAATGTTGAGTGGATTTTCAAGGATGGAGCTAGCAGGGGATGATATGACAAGTTTATGGTATGGCTAAAACATTTAGCTATTTTATAGTAAATAAATCTTATAGCCTATTTAGCTAAGAACCTGAGTATGGACATTCAACATTAAAAAATTTTGAAATTGAAACTTTTGAAGTGATAAATTGGAAATGTACGGGATGCAAGGAGATTTTGGGCAGTAAACACATTCCTGGAGAACATGGGCTTAGGTTGGGAAACACCGCCTAGCACAAATCTCTTTTGCATAAATAAATTTCCATGAAGCATCTTTACCTTAATCAGAAACAAAAGCTAGGAAATAAATTAAAATGAAAGAAAAAATAGAAATGAGATCAGCATACACATGATATGTATTAAAATAATTGTGAAAGAAAATGTAGAAACATATAATATATTGTCTACATGGGAGAAAGTACCAAAATGGCTAGCTGGAAGAGTACAATTAATTGTTGATCATCTTCCAATTGTGATTCTTCAGGGTGCTTCTTTATAACATTGAATTGAAATGGATTTGGTCTTAAATTTTAATTTATGCAAATTGATAACCTACAATCCTGACCCCAAATCCAAGAAAACATTTTTTCGTCATATGGAACAAAGAGTATATGCGGGCTTGAGCTTGATATGGAGATTTATATCGAATTACTTCCAATTAGCAATCACAATTTTAAATCACGTTGGATCTTTAATTTAACAATGATAAATCTTTAAATTGACAATGATAAATCAAACTAGAAAAGTAAGGCAAAAATCTGGCAGATATGAATATAGTGAGGTGCATATTGTCAACTGTTCAAATTTTAATTTTAAATGGATTATTTTAATCTGGTGTTTTCTTAACATTTGTTCTTAGAAATGAACAAAATACTAAATAAAGAAAACTAACAAACCCTGGGAAATTTTAAAGACTGCAAAACTTCGAGGAAAATGAACAGGAGGAGAGATATATTTTACAATACAAAAGACAAAGCGCTCCATAAATTTTTAGCTTCTTATGTTAGTTGATGGTTTTCTTTGAACTTCCAAACCTTAGAATAAGATAATCAAAGATTAAAAAAAATCAACATATACCTACAGTTTCAGCGTGAGCTTCAAGCGCTTAAGAAGAGGTGGGGCATGAAGATGTTCGAATATGGAAATACAAACAGGAATTTTTTTAAAGGAAAATAGAGGATTTAACAAAATAACCTTAGAATCCAAAACAAAATTTAAATTGTCAGAGTACATAAACTCAAATGTGAAGTGTGTGTTTGGTACACTAGAAGAGCAGCTTTGTTTGCGGTAATAAAGTGATACAGGTGGATGCACTCAATGTTTAATAACATGCAAAGGCCATGTCCAATTCTCTACATAGGACTCCCCACAACTTGCCACAACTTGCCACTACTTGCCATGACTCTCCAATTTTATGCGGAATTTTTTTGAGCAGGAAATTAAAAAGATTTCCCAAAAAATCAGCCGAGCCAATGAGAAAATAGGAATTTTGGAGAGAGAAATTCATTTTAATAGGCATAAATCTAGTGACCGTAGTATATAGAAAATGTTACATAGATTTCACAACTATCTAGACCGAAACTAATGCAAAAAAGAGACCCAGGAACATTAGTCCCCGCCTTAGACGATAGGGACTAATAATTGACAATATCAAAAGGAGCGCATTTTCTTGTTTTTCTACTGTTACCATAAGATCAACATACAAGAAATATTGTTTATTAAAATTCTTCACGCATAAATACATCTAAAACATTTACATCAAATTATTAAATCATTCCATTGGGGTTTGTCATGCTAAACAATAATGTGGGTTGAGAGGAGACAAAGCACCAACTTCTTTTGCATACACATCTATTCCACATGCAAATTATCATTAACTCACTTCCAAAATGAGAGATATAATATCTATTTGGGTATATAATTTATCCCACTTCATTCAATCAAAATAATATGCAAAGCATCATATGCATTGCCCATGCATAGTATGAACGATATGATAGTACAAAGAATATCTTACTCTTTCCAAAATTAAACTTAAATTTCCTTATAGTGCTTATTCATAGTACAAGACATATAATATAGGTTGCATATTTGTCATTTAAACTCAGTTTCACAAACAATCCACAAATAACATACTTTAATACATGGAATCAAAAGTACACAGTTCCCCAAATCCTTACCACAATCATAACTAAGAAAATGTAGACGATGTTAATTTAAATGAAAAAAAAAACTTACTATTTCATTTCACAATTAAAATCTCACCACAAAATTATGATATAACCCCATTAAAAAAAAACTACCACTGAAAAATATTCAAGAGATCCTTATAGAGTTTTGCAAATGAAAAGAAATACAACAAAAGGTCTTTCTCTCCTCCCTTTCGTAATGACATCATGAAGCCTCAGGGGATCTAGCCATACCCTCGAGCAAGAAAACTATTATAGACCCATATTAAATTCATGGAGTCCTCTCATCTACCACAAAATGACCATAATATATTTTCATTACATTATTAAAGCTCATTAATTAGTTAATTGTATGTGTGGGTCATGATAGGAATATTCCTATTTGTCATTATCAAACATGATGAGAGTATCTTTCTTGAATAGAATATATTTAGATTTATCAAAATTATGAATGGTATATTATATTTTCCTTTTGGCAATTAAGTTTTATTGTTAATATGTAATGTAATGAAAGCATATGCACATTCACATGAATTGAAATACCACTTTTAGAAATGTTGAGGGGGGGGGTTGTTGTTGTTGTTGTTGTTCCAAAGTAGAATTTTATTAACTATACTCATGTTTCACAATTGAGGTCATGAGAATTTGATTATCTTCTATGTTGAATTACTGTAGGGGCTTAACTATGAGTTATGGTTATGCTATGCAGGGAAGTAAAAAGGACAATAGGAGGTTGAAGAAACTTCAACACTTGTCCATAGAAACCATAATGACATTATGATGACATGATGACATAGGTAGCCCATAATAAAATCAAGTGATATAGTATCCCACTTCCACTTAGGAATGGAATGTGGATGCACTAATGTCCCACCTTCTCCCTTTGGCACTCAAGACATATAGCCACAAATTGGCAATGTCGCATCTCATCCCTATCTAATGTTATGACTTTCTAAGGTCAGCATGCATCTTCTTGATGAACTATAACTGATTGAATGTTTTAAGATGATAAGTTGAGGATCACCAAGATGAAAAAGTGAATGCAAGACATTAAATCAGTTAATGTATTGTATTGTCATTGATGTCAACTTGATATGGCTTAAAGTGTTCATACACATATTGGTCATGAACTTGAAGATCTAAAAAGAAAAAATTTATGATGTCGGTAAAATGTAAAAAGTTTGTATACACCAAGTGACAGTGAACACCAAGAAAGTGTCACCAAGTAGTTCATAGTGTATACCAATCACCGCAATAACCAAGCAAGTGTTACTGAGCAAGAGCTAATTATCGAGCATAATTGAAGTTGTTACCAAGCATAACTGGAGTTGATGACCGATCATAACTAAAGTTAAAGAATGACAAAACTACTTAGTTGGCAAAGCTATAATTAGGGTTTGACTGATTGATTGCTTTATTTTCAATGATCGGTTAAGCTAAAGAAAATAAGGATATTTAAATTACATTTTATTCATATTTTTTAAGGAGAGATCTCCAAAATAAAACTAAAGCAGAGCTTTACAGGATAAAGAAAGCATGGAGAGTTTTACAGATCAAGAAGTGATCTACGACAAAAATAAGGAGATTGAGTTGATAATCATGTCTATATAAAGAGATAACGAATTCATTAGCAAGAGAGGAATGATGAATATATTATGGTGAAGATAGAATTCTTCATGCAGATCTGATCATACAGACTGAAGAACAGATCCAAGGAATTATGGAGACACTGAGAAATAAAGGACAAAGCATTAACCGAGAAGAAGAAAGAAAGAGAGCAAAGGAAGTGAAGATCATATTGATCAGAGAGGTATTATTGGACTAACAATAGATCTAAATATTTTCAAGTTAAAGTTTTATTTTAAACAGATCATTTACTGTATCATTTTAACCATTGATCCAGAAAATCTCTTAACCGAGTAGGATTTAACAGTCCTTATTGTATTGAGATACTCAAGAGTATCAAAATTTTTTCTTGTTGACATCATAGTGAGTGCTAGGTCAAAAGACAAACTGTTATTTTTGAATCCTCTAACAAGGTCGCACTTAACAATGTGTATTTAAACCTTTAACAGGGTTGGCTCTTCACCGAGCTCACTTCAGAAGAGTGAAAATATTTTGGGTTACCGGTCCCAGATGGTTTTTCCCATATTGGGTTTCCATGTTAAAATTTATGTGTCAAATGTGTATATGTTTCATTGCATTGATATTTTGCTTTACACATTATTGAAACTGGATTGGTCGGTTAACACTAAGTTTATTTTCTTCTACTCGGTAAAGGCTAGAAAAGATAAATAGTATATATCTTATGGAGAATTTTATATTTGTTAGAATTATTTATGGCATACATCTTGATGATTAGGGATTGTAAGATAACTGAGGATATTATATTTGTGATATAAGTTTTTGGTTGGATCTTTTGGATTTATTTTCAAGGCCATTGATTCACCCCCCCTCTCATTTATTCTAACAATTGGTATCATAGATTTGGTGCTTGGAAGAAAAGTTTAAAGGTACTTAAGCTAAAGATCACAAGATGAGTAAAAGGGATGTGCCTAAGTTGAACAAAGACAACTTTGCATCATGGAAAAGCAGGATAAGACTTCATCTATCAGGTATTGGAAATGATGTCACACAACACTTGGATACTGAATATGTTGCACCTACTGGACCTCTGACTGTTGATCAATTAAGGGAGAAACATGAACACAATTATATGATGATATAACTTTATTCTTCACTAACTGATGCTAAATTTGAAGATGTGAAATCATGCACCTCTGCAAAGAAAATGTGGGACAAACTCAAGATAGTACATGGAGGAGATAGAAATGTGCTGAGAGCTAAAGCTGAAAGCCTAAGAAGAAAGTTTGATGACTTGAAAATGAAAAAGGAGAGAACATCACTCAGTATAGTGACAGAATCAAAGAAGTTGTTAATGCTACCCATGGAGTAGGAGGAGTACTTGAGGAAGAAATAATTGTAAGTAAAATTCTAAGAACCTTACTGCCTGTTTATGCAATTAGAGTATCTGATTTTCAAGAAATAAGAGCAGTAGAAAATAAATTTGTTACTCTTGATAGTTTAATTGGTAGACTTATTTCATTTGAGATGAACAACTATGACAATAGTGTCTTACCTACTATTGAGTCTACATTCAAATATTCTCTGAAAATAAGCAAATCTAGTAACAAACACACTATGAGAAATGATAGTGACACTGATAGTGATGAATAAGAACTTGATGAACTTGAAGCACTAATGGCTAGGATATTACATAAAGGTAAAGGAAGATATAAAGGCAAATTACCATTGGTCTATTTTAATTTCAAAGAAATTAGACATTTTGCTGCTAGATGCCCTAATAAGAGAAAGGATGAAAGAAACAATGACAAATCTTATGAAAAGAAGTGATGACCGAGACTACAGAAGCAACCAACACTCTGATAGAAGAGATAACCGAGATTACAAAGACAAAGGAAAGAAGGCTTGTTACCTGGTTGAGAAGAAACCTCAAAAACATGACACTAATTTTGATGAAGATATTGAGGTAGTATTTGTTGCTATGAAGGATCATTCAGACGAAGAAGAAAGGTATGTTGAAACAACACTCATATCTAAAGTTAGCAAAAATGATGTCTAGATTATTGATAGTGACTGTACTCACCATATGACTGGAGATAATGAAAATTTTGAATATTATAATGGTGGATAAGTTAGGATGGGAAATGAATCACCTTGCCAAGTTGAAGGAAAAGGTACCATCATGATCAATAAACTGATCAGATGTGAAAATGCATATTGGGTGAAAGGACTTAACTATAATTTATTGAGTGTTTTACATTTGAACAACACAGGACACCGAGGGCCTAAAAGGGTTAATCCAACTTTGAAAAGAAGAGCAGTGTGGCAAGCACCAGAGGTAGGATGGGTGAAAATCAACTTTGATGGCGCTGCTCGGGGGAATCTAGGGATCTCAGGATGTAAATGTGTGGCAAGAGATCATGAAGGAAACATTCTTGCCTTTAAGGCCAAACGCATTATTGATGACACAAATAATGTGGCTGAATGTGTAGCGACTATTGAGGCTCTGGATGTAGGCATCAAATTGGCCATTAGCAAAGTTCATTTAGAAGGTGATTAAGATATAATAATAAATGGAATATCTAAGGGAAAGATGGATGCTTGGTACCTTGATAAATATATCAAGCAGATTCATGGGTTGCTACAAAACTTTGAGGACTTCAAAGTTACCCATGTATTGAGAGAAGGCAATGAGGTGGCCAACATCTTGGCAAACAAGGGAGCAAATTCACCTTTGGGACCCCAATTTGAAATCTACGAAGACATGAGAAGTCTCGAATTAGAACCAAAAGAATAAAAACACCCCATATATCACTAAAGAGGAAGTATAAAAGTACATCACCCGACTTTAATTCAGATGGCACATCCACAATGGAAAATGTTATTGCATATGATTAAAGGTAATAATTAATAGACATGACTTGCGGAAGGGCTTCCAGGTTGTTCCATAGCTAGCTTAAAAATAGAAGAATGTACCAAAACAGAGGGTGATGAAGACATGGAGGCCAATTTTACTTTGGAATCAGACAACCAAACACAAGCCTATGCAGGGAAGATTACACCACGATGATTGAAGAACATCTTCATGTTTGAGGATGATGAATTCATGAAGGGTCTGCAATAGTTTTTTGGCATGGAATACATTGATTCCTACTGGAGGCATTGTTCCAATTTGGATGTGGCATCTCTGTTCTTAGCTTTGGGGCTTATGGTAGGTGAATCAAAGGAGGAGGTTCGCAATGTGGTGGCAGAGTGTGTGGATTCGCAATGGCTGTTGGAAGTTGAAGATATCATTGACAGGGCGGTTCTGGGCCATGGTTTGGAGATGGGTATAGAGTCATGGCAGCTTATTGGTGACAGGGAGCGCTCAGTACAACCATTGGTGGTTTGGTTTGCTGCAAACCTGCAAGGTGTACACTTGCCAAGGGCTGGATGGACATTATTGCCTTTCTGCAGAAGAAGGTTTGGAAGGGGGAGAAAAAGAGTTTCAAGAAGACAATCTCGTGAAAGAGCATCATAGCACTAGGGAAGCCAATACATTTTCAATCTAGGAAGAAGGCTCAGAAAATGGTAGGGGCGAGCGGAGAAGCGAAGGATTTTGGAGCCATTCCCAACTTCTTGAAGGAGGAGGCTACCCAGTGGCTCAAGGATTAGTGGGATAATGAAGTTGAAGGAGTCGGCCAGTGGAATGGTGCTCAGGTTTTTTGTATATGGGTGATATAATTTTGAAACTGGCTTATTGTAATGGGCGTTAAGGCCTTTTTTAGTATAGAAAAGTATAAAAATAGATATGTATAGGGGTTTGGGGTTAGTGAAACAATGTCTGTAAGCAGTAGCCAACCGTAAATATTGGCACAATGATGTAATTATGCTTTTATATCAATTTAATTCAAAATGTTACCTATAAAAAAAAAACACTGGACACCGAGTTACATTTGAAAACAAAAGGTAATGATCTATAATGAAACAGGAAAGTTGATCGGTATTGGAGAACAAACAAAAAGTAATCTATTCTATCTTGACAATATTGCGACCACTTGTTTATTGGCTAGAAATGAAGACATTTGGTTGTGGCATAAAAGCTTATGTCATGTGAATTTTGACAACATGGTTAAGATAAGTAAAAAAATAAAATTGAGAGGCTTACCAAGTATTTCAAAGCCCGACCATGTTATGTGCAATAATTGTCAAATAGGAAAAATGACAAAGTGTAATTTCAAGAGAAAAATGTACACATCTAATGTTATTCTAGAGTTAGTCTATGCTGACTTATGTGGACCAATGAGAACAAAGAGTTATTATGGTGACAAATACTTTATTCTACTTGTTGATGACTATTCTAGGATGATGACTGTCATGTTCTTAAAAGAGAAATATGAAGCATTTAAGATGTTCAAATGGTATAAAGAAAAAGTTGAAAAACAAAGTGGAAAATAACTAAAATATTTAAGATCAAATAAAGGAGGAGAATTTATTTCTGATGAATTCACTAACTTTTGTAATGATCTTGGGATTACAAGATAGGTTTTTGCACCAAGAACACCACAAAAAATTGGGATTGCTGAAAGGAGGAATAGAAGCTGTAAGTACTGCTGTCTATACACTACACTGAGTTCAATTAAAGAAAGACACAAATAAGACACCTTATGGATACACACCAAATGTGAGTTAATTTAGAATTTTTGGAAGTAGATGTTATTGTTATACACAAAATTTTGCACCTTGTTAAGCGCTTGAGACTAACAATCTAGCATAACATGGGAATCACTTCTAGGTTGTGGGACCTTTGCTAACTGAAGTGAAGCCTTTTGATTCTAGGCTGGGTCCTCTTGGATAATCACCTTATCTTCTTTTAAACACAAAAGTAAACTTGGAAGGAAAATAGATAGAAGGAGAACTAAAGGGAAATGACTGAAAAGAAAATTATCCTACTAGGTGATGCACTGAAGGTAACTTGAATCATAACACAGTGACCAAAACTAACATGAAATTTCCTAGATCTAGAGGAACACAACTTCCTGAATATGCTTGCATAAGTATTTCACAGAGAGTTTTGAAATGGAAAGAGGCTATTCAAGGAAAGAAAAATATTTCACAAACAATAGCTTTCCCAAGGAAATGGACACAGACAATGACCTGCAAACAAACATTCACTCTAGAAAATAGGATTAGGAATGAGACAAAATGAAAAGGGATGAACAAAATCCACAAGATCATCTAAATCAGATCATCCGCAATAGTGCACAAAGATGCAGGAAGAAAGAGGGCTCAAAAACTCCAAGATTTATCTAATATCAACCACTATATTATGCTTTAGATAAGAGAAATACATACAAGAAGACCCAGGGATAGAGAAAATATCACAAAAAGCCTTTGTATAATCTGGAATTCAATGAGAAATTACAACAAGATGAAAACCTGAGGGCAGATAAAATGCCACAGAAAGTCTTGCATAAGTTGAAAAACCTCTAGCTATGAAAGATTCTAAAACTACTTATATACAACCTCCCCTAGCACACAGGCTTGGGATTTAATCCATCCAATCAGATTAGGGAAAAATTAGGGTTACAATAGATATTCAGAAACAATGCAGGAAACCCTAAAATAGTCTTGTCTCTCCATTAATGCATTTGGGAACTATCTCAGAAAATTAGATACAATCATGAATACATCTCCCATCACCATAAATTTGATCAAAGAAGTCAGCCTTACCCATCTCTCTTGTATGCAACTTGAAAGATCACGCCACCGCCATGAAACCCTAAAATCATATTTGAATATTTGAATTTTTTAACATAAACGGTCACAGGTGTTTGTACCAGCAACTTAGAATAAGACTTTCTTTCCTTTTAAAACACAACCATTGTTCTTTATCTCTATCTTTATCCATGTCTTCAAACTCAGATCTGATCATAGAGACGTGGCATCTTGGCACAATGCCTCAAAAATTAGCCATCTTCATCTTTACCTTCAAGGGATTATGCCCACCGTCGAATCTTCACAAACCTACCTTACCTTTTGTTGGAAATACAATATGGGAAAGCAAGATATTGAGAAGAGGGGGGGGGGGGGGGGGGAAANGGTGAATCAGATCTTCACATTTTTATCACTTAAAATAAATTGATCCACAATCATGTATAAATGAAATTTATCTATCATCTAGTAGCATCCATGACAGTAAATAAATAACTCAAGACACAAAATTTGGTAACCTAGAAACCCAATTAGGTAAAACTGGGGTGGGGATGACACCCACAAAAATCTTCCCTACTGTAGTAATAAAGTGTGCCTGTTAGGGCTACAAAATTTGATCACTTCTGGTGATCTACCTGGTTAAAGGTCTGCCCAGTTAAGAGATACAAATCATTACAATCTACCTTGTAAAATGATTTAAACTTACAACAAAGTAAGCACTCAACTAAGATAGGAAAGTTCTGTTAGAACCACCCCGTTAAGAGATTTCACCTGATACACTTGTTAGAATGTCTCAAGATCTGATCCTTTAATATGCACTCTGATGCTGATAATGGATCTCCTCTTTTCAATACCTTCTCTGATCTAATAATCTGATATATCTTTACTTTGCTGCTCACTGCTCTGTCACTCTACTAGATCTATGCTTTCTCTCTCAAAACAACCCTTCATGCATCTCTCATGTACGCATATAGCTTCTCTCATAGTACGCTCCAATTAGGGTAAGAAGCAATCTTAGTATACTTTATGTATCTAGCAATTAGATCTACATCAACGATCAGGATCAAATGCTTATGCGTCTTGGACATTCCAATTTTCTGATTGGCCCCATGCCACATAGTGGGATCAAATAATTAAATGTGTAATTATCCCGTTGAAAATATTAAATGCTTAAATAAGTCGGCCCAAAATAGTTTACCTCAAAATTGGTGTCATTCCCGACATACATAACAAAACTGTCTTGCTCGGCACAAAAAGGCTCTGGCCCTTGGCATGGACTGAACTTGGCAATAGTGTGACTCGACAACTATTATCTACTCGACAACAACTATGCTAGATAGATCGGCCTAAACCGGATAGCTCAGCCACAGTGATGATTGGCTAAAACTACCTAGATAAATGACTAAGTGTGAGACACTAATGATCAACAAAAATTAGAGATCAAAAATCTCCCCCTTTGATATTAGTGGCAAAAACACTTATCATTTATTTTATACTCACAAAATTTTCCCAAGTACACAACGTACTCCCCCTTAGATTATAATTCATACTTCATACACTATCTACATAATATACATGCCTTCAGCAAAGATATTTATACCTGGTTCTGCATATCTTTTTTTGTTTTTATCTTGTTTCCCCCTTGTTTTTGTCACTGATAGCTGTAGGGGTTAAGTTATATTTTTCCAAAAATGGTTTATGAAGCTGTAAAATTAATGCAAATGATGTATCCCATCTATCCTTAACAAACTTCATAACCTCCAATTTAACTTCTAGCTTGACAACTAGACTTACCAAACTGTCTGCAGTAGAGAGATGAGAATCTCTCTTGACTAATTCTCGTGCAGCTGTTAGTTCCTTTTGAATAACCTCCAAATGAGGTATCAAGTTAGCCTGATTTTTTATTAATTTGGC
The DNA here is from genome assembly GCA_018584345.1 of Thuja plicata. Taxonomy (NCBI): domain Eukaryota; kingdom Viridiplantae; phylum Streptophyta; class Pinopsida; order Cupressales; family Cupressaceae; genus Thuja; species Thuja plicata. The sequence continues at coordinate 324,430 of MU225562.1, read as the reverse complement.
CCTGATTCGGCCATCTTCAGCCATAAGCTCGGCTAGTCTCCTCTGTGCATGATTCAACCTATCAAAATGTATGGAGCTAGAACTAGCATCCATGCTTAATGAAATTTTTCTTGACTTCATATCTAAATGCAATTTCTCAATAAGATGTTGATTATCCTTTGTAAAGAATGTTACATCACATAATATTCTGTATAAAGAAAAAAATTATTTGCAACTTCCTCAAGAATCTCAACAAGAGAAGAAAGTTCAACCTGTTTGGTAACAATCTCTCCAGATATCTTCTCCAAGACTTTGTTCTCAAATCTTCTCTCGGACCATTGCAATAATTTTTCATTTGCTTCACTATTTTCATTAGTAACTTTCTGCACAATGTGAAATAACTGTTCCAGTATTAGTGCTTTCTCATTTACATCTTCCATATCAAAAGCTTTAAAAAAAATATCCTTTATGTCATGCAGAACCTGCTTATGCTTTTGTTCCCTCTTCATTTCCTCTTGTCTCTTCTTCCTCTTCAATAGGTCTTGAAGGGTCTGAATCTTTTCATATGTCAAACTCTCAGGATCCCATTTGGGAATCACAATAACCTCATCCAATGTGACATTTAAGCTTGGTGACTTTTTCTTGTTTAGTTTCCTCTTCTTGAGCTCTGGTGAGCTGATACTCGACTCAGGTTCTGTGATATCTTTTCCTTTGTAAGTATTAATTTTAATTTCTACCTTCATCTGACTCAAGATTTCCTACTGATCAGGTATACTTCCCATTCTGGTTCCAATGGGAGTAGATGACACAGAGTGTGGTAGATCCACCAACACTTGTATAGCCTCTTGTTCTGTAGGCTTATTTTCAATTTCTTCCATTTTATCTCCACTCTCTAAAACTATTTGTATAAACTCTAAAATAGGTGGATTAGTATTGATTACCTCCTTTTCTCCTTCTTTCTCTATCTCAGCCTCAGTTGTATGAATGGGCAATTGCATACCTATGTCTGCCGGCTCATTTTGATCCTCGACATCCAAATTGTTGTCCTCTCCAAGTGTAGTGTCAATGTGACTATCCATTGTCAAATCTACAGTTTGTACATCACCTATTTCCTCTTGTGGTTCTGTCTCAGTCTCTGCTTGATCAGTAGCAATTTGGTCTTCCATTTCCTTCTGCTCTGAGGTGCCTTCACCTTTCTTATCTACCTTCTTAGTTATTAAGCCAAAGGTTTCTTTCCAAATTTTGGTGCTCTATTGTACTACACCTTCAACATCATTTTTCAATATTGCATAGGCTCTTTGTTTAGGAATAAACTTCCTTTGATATTGTTCAATAAATTTGGCTATCTGTTTCTTGGTTAAATCAGGAATGACCTTAGCTAATGTTCCTTCCCTTATCTGTCTTTCAGTCATCAAAGCATATTGCCACTTTCATGATAAAATATCATAAAGCTCTGTAGGAACAAGGTTTCCTATCTCTACAAGTGTCATCTTGAATGTACACATCATATCTAATAGTGCTTCCTGAATCTTATGATTGTCTGTTATGCTTTTCTTCTCATACTTGATAAATTTAAATCCTGCTAAACCAGCTGTACTTATAATATGCTTGCATACCTCATCAATATTGGTCAGTGTTTTATGTGATGCTGTAGGTATGTTTCTAGGTTTGTCTATATCTATCTTCTCCTCATCATCTTCTTGATCGAAGATTAGTTTTCTCCTTAGTCTCTTCTCAAGCTTGCTTAGCACTGCCTTTGTTTCAACTTATTTTCTCTTCCCTGAACTACTCTCTCCAACATTCTTCTTTGTATATACTTTTGTTGACTTGGCTTGAGATGAAACAGTTGATGCCCTTTTCCTAGGCCGGTTAGCGATAGGAGGGGTAGCCTTAGGTTTGGCTTTGCTTGCTTTAGTTTCCTCGGCAACCATTGGTTACTTCCCTTTTCCTTTCACAGTGATATCCTCTTCAGGTTCACTCTCCTCTTTTCCACTAGACATATCTTCTCCATGTCCTATTGATAAACCCAAATGTGCATCCTCTATTTCTTCATGACTCTCAATTCCAACCATCTTCTTCATATTTTTGACAATATTTTTCTTTTTCCTCTCCATAGTGCCAACCTTCAAATCCATAGAGATTTTGGACTTAGCTTCTTCATATTTTCCAAAACATTTGGCTGCACCATCAATCTCCTCTGCCAACAGAGCTATTATAGATGCAAATGTCTCATCAATTTTTACTTCATAAGGTAATGGCCTTAGCCATGATACCCTTGGTACTATAGCCTGAACATAAGTAAAATATGTGTCTACCAGAAAATATATAACCTCAAAGTGTTTCTCAACTAGTGATCTGGGAATTCTGCTCCTTTATCTCATCTTTTTCTTAAATTTGACAAAGTATGTTCCCATCGCATTGTCAAATTTATCACCTAATTGCTGAATAAATGCATTGATTTTCTGTGTAATAGGTATGTATGTTTTCCACACTATGTTTCCAAAAGTAGGAAATGTATTATGTATATAGAAAAATATGCAAACAAGCAGAGATCCAAACTTACACATTGAGTTCTTTGCCTTTTAGATTGAAGAAAGGTTCTCGGCCAGTTGCATCAGTTGAAGCTTGGCAAGGTCATAAGTATGATCCTTCTTCACAATCTTCCAAGCCTGGTCGACTGCAATGCATGGGACACTGTCCAGTCAGCTTGACTGATAAAATATGTGAGCAATAACCCTAACTGCAAAATCAAGCTCCAAATCTGTAATAGTAGATATCATCATTCCTCTTGTATTCCAAATAGCTCCAGTGAATTCTTCTATGTTTTCCTTACTCTGACATCTCATGGTTCTCTTCCCGTTAACAATTGGATAACAAGTTACATGATGGATGATTTCCTTTGTAATCTTAACTGGTCCATTTTCCATCCATATGTTCATGTCATGTACACAACTAAGAATAATCTTGATCCATTCCATTATAAAATCCCTCAGAAAATCTAGGACACGAGTTAACCCTCTCTTGGCTAAATGTTTGTGTTCAACTTTTAGGGTTCCATCTTTGCACAATTTGCTTTAAGATTCTCTTAGCTTGTGATCGCCAACTTCACTTATCTTGCACATATGACATGACCTAATATCATGAATCATGAGTACCTTAGGTGGAATTGATGATAGGGCTCCAGTCATATCACCCTAGATGGTGCTCTCATGAACTACTCAAAAATTAGGAGGTACACAGGTGTCGCTCCTTACCAATTGAACTTTTAGCAACTCCTTCTCCATACCCTTTGCTGTTGCAAAAGAATTAGCGGCCATGATTTCAAAAGAAATAAGGTTTCAAATATGATGAATAGAATACCTCGGCAGATGTCAAAATTTGCACTTTTTACTAAGGATAGCCGATGACACACTGTAGAAATATTCGAAAGATCTTTACAGAAATCAATTTCACAAAGCTCCAACACTCTATGAAATTCTCAATCGCAAGGTGAAAATGAGTAATGAACAAATCATTCCTTTATAGGCTCCAAAGGTCATAAATTAGGTTTGCAATAAATTTTCTATCCATTAAGTGAGTGCCAAACAACTGTCCTTGGTCGACTCACAAAACTTGTCTATCTCTCAGTCTCAACCCATACCAGCTTGACATACACTAGAGAACTCAGTCTCAGTGTACAATAATATTGTTGCTCGACACCTATAGTGCATATTGACTTTGCTAGGTACATGTCTCAAAAATATGTCCTAATGCATCTTAACATATGCAGATATGGAATTTGGCACTTTATATGTTAGGAACTGATAAAAGATACGAGATATAAACACAGTTCCTCACATACCATTTTTGCTTAATTAGTGATGGTGTGATCACCTGATCCATTGGATTGGGTGACCTTGGCTTCACTAGATTCGCTACTACTCAGTTCTATTTTCCTTATCCATGTCTAGTTCATCTATGCTCTAATTTCTTAAATAGTAGGAGTAGGTACCCTTTCTTGCAATCCTTCCTAGTGTGACCTATTTTTAGATAATTATAGCAAACTAGGCTTCCATTCATCCAACTCTTAGATTTTCCTCTAAAATGTGTCTTTATGCAGTTTTCTGGAACATGCCCATACTCACCACAATAATGACAACTATGCCATGTGTTTTAATCCCAACTGTAAGTGTTACCTTTCCTTGGTGCTTTTGCTTGTGTCTTTGATGTCCATTGTTGTTTAGCATTAGATCTGCAATCTTGTGATCTATGTCCAAATTTTTGATAGTTGTAACAATACCCATTGAATCTAGGCGTGGGAGGTGCATTATATGCCTTTGGCCAATATTCATGTGCTTGATGTCCAAAATTCTTACAGATAAAGAAATAACCATTGAACTTAGGTTTAGGATTGGACTTACCATTCTTGCTTCGACAGATGTTTGCTGTTTGTCCTAGTTTTCCACCCCGGTGGCATATAGGTTTGATGTTCTTTGACTTTGCATTCCTCTTTTCACCAATCTTAGATGATTCTCCTTTCTCAACAGATGTCTATTGTTTGATATGACCTAATCCAGAAGAATCTTTAGATCTCCTTGATGCTTCTATCAGGTTTTCAAAATGAGTCAAAGCTTCATTAGGTCTGTTCAATCTTTCATTAAGTTCTTTCTCAGATCTCAATTCATCTTACAATTGACTGTTCTCATATCTTAGATTCAAAATTTCCATGTCTTTCCTACTGATCTCCTGATTTGCAAGTAGCAGTTGATTCACCATGTCAACCTACTTATTTGTCATCATTTGTACATCATGTGTCCTTTCATCAAGTCTGATAGTCATCACTCTTTTGTCTTCTTCAGCCATAGCTTTGTCATCTTTAGCTTTCTTCTTTTGTTCCACTATTTCACATAGTCTTATTGTTTGCATTTCTTGTTCTCTTTTCAGGTTTCTAACTTCTTCACATAATGTATTGTTCCTTTCCAGTAGATCTGAAATTGCTGCATCACTCTTAGTAGAGTTTCCATTCTGAAATAGATTTGCAGTGTCTTCTTCCTGATAATGAGTGTCATTCATTTGTTTGGCCAAATATTTCCTAGATATCAAGGACTTCCTCAATTCCTGTCTTGTTGTCTCAAGCTGATGTAATGCTAGTTGAATTTCAATCTTTTGATTCTCAATGACTTTACCCAATTTGTAAATCTCCATCTCAAGATTTGTATTCTCAAGCTGATTAAAACCTTTTGTAGGAGAACTGCGCTCTGATACCAATTGTTGGAAATACAATATGGGAAAGCAAGATACTAAGAGGGGGGGGGGGGGTGAATANCAAGATACTAAGAGGGGGGGGGGGTGTGAATAATATCTTCAAATTTTTATCACTTAAAAAAAATTGATCCACAATTATGCATAAATGAAATTTATCTATCATCTAGTAGCATCCATAGTAGATAAATAACTCAAGACACAAAATTTGGTAACCCAAAAACCCAATAAGGTAAAACTGAGGTGGGGATGACACCCACAAAAATCTTCACTAGTGCAGTAATAAAGTGTTCCTGTTAGGGCTACAAAATTTGATCACTTCCGGTGATCTACCTAGTTAAAGGTCTGCTCGGTTAAGAGCTACAAATCATTACAATCTACCTTGTAAAAGGATTTAAACTTACAAAAAAGTAAGCAATCAGCTAAGAGATTTGGAAAGGTATGTTAGAACCACTCTGTTAAGAGATTTCACTTGATACACTTGTTAGAATGTCTCAAGATCTGATCCTCAATATACACTCTGATGTTGATAATGGATCTCCTGTTTTCAATTTCTTCTCTGATCTAATAATCTGATATATCTTTACTCTGCTTCTCACTTCTTTGTCACTCTACTTGATCTATGCTTCCTCTCTCAAAACAACCCTTTGTATATCTCTCATGTATGCATATACCTTCTCTCATAGTATGCTCCAATTAGGGTAAGAAACAATCTTAATATACTTTACGAATCTGGCAATTAGATCTAGATCAATGATCAAGATCAAATGCTTATGCCACTTGGACATTCTATTTTTTTGATTGGCTCCAAGCCACATAGTGGGATCAAATAATTAAATGCGTAATTATCCCATTGAAAATATTAAATGCTTAAATAATTCAGCCCAAAATAGTTTACCTCAAAATTGGTGTCATTCCTGACATACATAACAAAATTATCTTTCTCGACACAAAAAGACTCTGGCGCTCGGCATGGACTGAACTTGGAAATTGTGTGACTTGAAAACTATTATCTGCTCGGCAATGACTGTGCTGGATAGCTCAGCCTAAACCAGATAGCTCGGCCATAGTGATGATCAACTAAAACTGCCTAGATAAATGACTAAGTGTGGAACACTAATGATCAACAAAACTTAAAGATCAACACCTTTATCTTACCTTTGGAACTAACCTTAGATCTAACTTGGACATGTATCGACAAGGTGCAATGCCTCAATGTGTAGATCTTGAGAATCTTTACCTTGAGGCTTTACGCCTACTTCTGGATTGAATAAGACTTGATCATAGATTAATAAGCCGAAGACCCTACATAAAGGTGACCCCACCGTCCATGTGGCGTAATGGTGTGATGCCTCAAACAATAAATACCTGCATCTTGTCTTTAAGGGATAATTCTGACCCCACGTTAAAAAATGACTTGCTTGAAGATTAACCTTAGTTTTTGACCTTAGCCTTAACTCATCTTTACCCCTAGGTATCTAAAATCCTTTGTATTTCCAAGTTGCTGAAAGATTTTCTAACCCAGAGTTTATTCTGAGATCTCACACCAGCCGTAGGATCAGACTCGCATCGACGATCTACACATAATCTCAGAATAAAAATTAACTTTTGACTTTGTCTCGATACCTAGCGCAAGCCGCATCTTTGATGAGATTGATGATCCTCGCGTAATCTCTGAATCTTTCTCTTAACCTCAAGTCTATCCGGAGATTCAAAAAATATGGCAAAAGAAAACCATGTCTAAGCCCAAGTCAAATTATGAGAGTCAGTGACCAAAGCTATCTCTAAATCTCTGAATGAATTGCATGACCCCTGGTTTATCACGAGATCTAGCACAAGCCGTAGGATCAGAACATGATCAATGATCTGCGCATGATCTCCAAATCTTATTTGACTTGACCAATTTATCCGGTGATCCAGTGTAGCCCTTTGATTAGAACTTGAATAGAACATGATCAATGGTCTATGCTTGATCTCATGAAGCATATTCCTTTTCTTTTACAGATCATGAGACAAAAAGCCACACTAAGTCACTGAATGAGATGGATATTGCTCTATATTGTGAGATTAAGAGATAACCAAGGAAATGTTAATGTGCACATGACTTATAAGAACACTTAAGTCAACTGTTAAAGTAACAAGGAAATAGAAGAAGTCATGAACGAACTAGGGTTTAAGGGATTTTCATAGGGGTTTTTGGCATTTAGGTCCTTGAAGACATGAACTAGGGGCTAAAACCAGACCAAGAAATATGCAGAGAACAAGATAAAGACTAGGAATCATGCAGAATTCATACAAGTTGGGCTCTACCCTTGTGGGAGCCTCACTTACTCCACTTGTAGCCAAAATTTGACAGGATGAGAAATTTGGGTAACATTTTTGGCAATTTTTGCTGAATGTCAGTCTGCTAGACATATAAAACCAGTAGCCTTATGACATTCCATTGGGTATAGGAGTTTTTATTTGAGCACACAAAAACTTTTGGGAAGGAAGGAGGATTGGTACTAGGAGGAGGGACAACAAGCCAAAATAGGGAAAGAGCTATATACAAGTAGAAAAAACTAACTGTGCACAAGCACTTTGGGGAAAGTAGGAAAAACAAACCTACTCTAAACTAACCAGTACAAAAACTGGTCAAACAAAACCATTCACTGGAATGCTAAAATAGCTACCTTTCCTCCTCAAGATATTTTTTATTGGATGCATTAGGATAGCTAATAAGACATGAGGCACATAAAATTAGGTCATAAAATATATGATTGCCTCTTGAAAAATGGGATCAAGCTTACTCACCTTGAATTGATCATATGAGGATGTCTCATTAAACTCCTCCTAGGCCAAGTATTTGATGGGGAAACCTCTTGAGATGACACACTTGGATCTCTCTATTTTATTTTCAGAATCCTCATGTTTGTCTTGCATTATGAATAGTCATGTCAACTCCTCTTACATGGTTAGGGGCTTATCATCTTCTATTAAACAAGCTAAGAGCTCATCAAAACTATCAACTCTCTCAAGGCCTTTAGGAACAACTGGTTTCCTATCATCAAGCTCCACACACAAATATTCTATGATGATCCCCAAATAATTTTCCCCAAGGTTTTTGTTAACTTCTACATATTGGAAAGCCTTCTCTTTAATTACAAGTTCATGAACTGGTTTATCTTCATAATGGCCTACTCCCTCAAGTTGTTGCAAAATTGCAAATGTGGTCATGATTCTATCTTTCTCATCCTACTCAATAAAACTAGGAAGCTCATCAAATAAATCAACCAAGAACCCAGGTTGAGCATCAATCTCCATGTCTTCACCTTGCTGTCCCAACTTGTCACAGTCATCGATCAACACTAACACCTCTGATTTTCTCTCCTCATCATCACATGAAAGCTCATTCACCACAAGTCCTTGCTCTGATGCTTTACTAGTATCCTTGAAAAGACTTGGAATCTAACAGCCAGGAGGTAGAGTCCATGGAAGTTTCCATGGTAGTTCAGTATCTTGAGATACTTGAGGTGTCTCTTGGGATAAACAATTATCTTGAAAAGACTGCTCTTGCAGAGTGGTGGAATGAAACTCCTCAAGTATAGGCTCTTGGAAGGAATGATTGCTCCTAAAAATTGGGAAGCTAAAATTAGAGGATTCAGATGGAGACATGGAATGCATACCTTTCTTAAAGATTGGAAAATTGAAGACCCTGTCCTTCAATTGCTGCTCCTTTGTAACCAGCTCTCTTTGATGACTTTCCCCAATAACTTGCTGCACTTCCATCTCAAGGAGACAGGCTTGACAAGCTACTACTTCTTGCTATAGAATTTCTGACTTTTCTTCCATAGGAGACTTATAGTTCATGAAAACAAGTGAATAATCTGGAGTTTCCCTCCCAAAGAATGGGTTTGAGAGATAGCCAGTTGCTAAGGTGTTTTTTATTGGGACCATCTCCTTGACTAGATTATAGGGATGAAATGGCCTCTGATTGAAATTATGCTTTTGACCCTAATAATTCCCTTGATATGGTGATCTATTATGCTGATAGGATTGTCCCTAATTTTGATATTGTTGGTTAGGGCCTTGATTTTGTTGTTGAAAGGGTGGTCTACTTCCTTGATTCTACTTTTTAATACCTCATTAATCATGGTCTATAATAAATTCTTCATTTCTTGTTGACTGCTTCTCAATTTGAGTAGCTCTTGGGAAGGACCTACTTTGGATTCCTCGTAGCTAGTACTAGCTTGAGGTGTTATTATAGTAGGTATAGGGGTGAATGGAGGGATTCTTAAGGGCATGTTGGGTTGAATATCAGGGAAGATAGGCATGCATGGCCTTGGGGCTATCATACAAGCCCGAATCAAACAATTTTATTCTTTGATGACTATGTCAAAAGCCTGAGGTAATGAAGAACCTCCCATGGATTGGATCATGATAGATATTTTGCTGTTCAAATATTTCAAGAAATATAGAAAAGTATGATCTGCTAAAGGCCTCATAGAAATAGGAATCCTATTCCATGTCTTGAGATATCTATTATTAAAGTCTACCATATTCTCTTGAGGAGCTCTCTTTATGGTTGTGATTTGTTCAACTAGGGATAGATGGTCTGATTTATCCTCAAAATATTTACTAAGGGATTATCCTAGTCTATCACAAGAATCAATAGAGCCAACTGCAAGAGTCCTGAACCACTCTAGGGCTTTGCCTTTAAAAGAGGCTGCCAAAAACTTAGTAGCCACATCTTCTTTAGTGAGATGATGAACGTTACAAATTGTAGCCACATCTCTTATGTTTTCACACGCTATTTTCTAGCTCTCACATGCGAAATTAGAAAAAAGTGCTGCTAAGGGCACATCATGATGTTGAGAAAAATTCAATGGAATCCCTTGATTAAAGGGTACAAATGACAAATACCTTGCCATTGTAGGAACTATGATTTTCTGAATAACAACTATATGGGTTGCACTTGAACTAGGGAGTGGAGATGAATCTTCTAGAAATTCTCTATTTAAAGATCTTCCCCTCCTTCTAAAATGGAAAAGCAAGGGTCTCTCCTTTGAAATTGGTGGTGTAGACCGTACTCTCCTTGTAGGGGATGTTCGTTGAGTTGGTCTCCCTTTTCTTTTTGTTGGAGGTAACTACAAAAACTCAGAAGGCTTTGAACTCCTTGTTTCTACCCTTCTCATAAAATTTGATGGAACTAGATCTTCTTGTTCTTTCCACCAATGTAGTCGCCGGATATACTTGAAAAAGAAACCTCTTTAGGTCTATACTATGTAATCAACATATCAGAGATGAGATAGTCTTGAAAGATAAAACTTCTTTTGGTCCCACAGGGTATGCTAGAATTTTTATACAATAAATTTTGTACCCTATTAAGCGCTTGAGCCTAAAAATCTATTATAACATGAGAATCACTTCTAGGTTATGGGACCTCTGCTAACTAAAGTGAAGCCTCCGTATTCTAGGCCAGTTACTCTTGGATAATCACCTTATCTGCTTTTAAACATGAAAGTAAACTTGGAAGGAAAAGAAATATAAGGAGAACTAAAGGGAAATGATTGAAAAATAAATTATCCTACTAGGTGATGCACCTAAGGTAAATTGAATCATAACACAGTGACCAAAACTAGCATGAAAGTTCCTGGACCTAGCAGAACACAACTTCCTGAATATGCTTGCATAAGTATTTCATAGAGAGGTCTGAAATGGAAAGAGGCTATTCAAGGAAAGAAAAAGATTTCACAAACAATAGCTTTCCCAAGGAAATAGACATAGACCGTGACCTGCGAACAAACATTCACTCCAACAAATAGGCACAGGAATGAGACAAAATGACAAGGGATGAACAAAATCTACAAGATCATCTAAATCAGATCATTTGCAATAGTGCACAAAGATGCAGGAAGAAAGAGGGCTCAAGAACTCTAAGATTTCTCTAATATCAACCACTATATTATGATTTAGATAAGAGAAATACAGATAAGAAGACCCAGGGATAGAGAAAATATCACAAAAATCCTTTGCATAATTTGGAATTCAATGAGAAATTATAACAAGATGAAAACCTGAGGGCAGAGAAAATGCCATAGAAAGTCTTGCATAAGCTAAAAAACCTCTAGCTATGAAATCTTCCAAAACTACTTATATACAACCTCCCCTAGCACACAGGCTTGGGAGTCAATCCATTCAATTAGATTAGGGAAGAATTAGGGTTACAATAGATATTCATAAACAATGCAAAAAACCTTAAAACAATCTTGTCTCTCCATTAATGAATTTGGGAAATATCTCAGAAGATTAGATACAGTCATGAATACATCTCCCATCACCATAAATTCGATCAGAGAAGTTGACTCGACCCATCTCTCTTGTCTGCAACTTGAAAGATTACGCCACTGCCATGAAAGTCTAAAATCAGATTTGAATATTTAATTTTTTTAACATAAATGGTCATAGGTGGCACGAGTGTTTGTACCAATGGTCTAGAATAAGACTTACTTTCTTTTTAAAATACTTCTGTTGATCTTTATCTCTATCTTTATCCATGTCCTTGAACTTAGATCTGATCATAGACACGTGGCATCCTGGCACAATGCCTCAAACATTAACCATCTTCATCTTTACCTTTGAGGGATTATGCCCACCGTTGAATCTTCACAAAATTTCCTTACCTTTATCTTACCTTTGTCGATGACCTCATATTTGACCTAGACACATGTTGACAGGGTGCATTGCCTCAATGTGTAGATCTTGAGCATCTTTACCTTGAGCCTTTACGCCTACTGGTAGATTAAATAAGACTTGATCACAAATTAATAAGCTGAAGACCCTGCATAAAGGTGACCCCACCATCCATGTGGCGTAATGATGTGATGCTTCAAAAAATAAATACTTGTATCGTATCTTTAAGGGATAATGCCGACCACATGATAAAAAATGACTTCCTCAATGATTACCCTTAGTTTCTGACCTTAGCCTTAACTCATCTTTACCCTTGGGTATCTAAAATTCTTTGTATCTCCAAGTCGCTGAAAGATTTTCTAACCCTAGAGTTTATTCCAAGATCTCATGCCAGCCATAGGATCAGAGTTGCATCGATGATCTATGCATAATCTCATAATAAAACTTGAATTTTGACTTTTTCTCGAGACCTAGCACAAGCCGCACATCTTGGATGAGATTGACAATCCTCACGTAATTTTTAAATATTTCTATTAACCTCAAGTCTATCTAGAGATTCAATGACTAAGGAAAAAAAAAACATGTCTAAACCCAAGTCAGATTATGAGATTCAGTGACCAAACCTATCTCTGAATCTCTGAATGAATTCCTTGACCCCGGTTTATCATGAGATTTAGCGCAAGCCGCAGGATCAGAACATGATCGACGATCTGTGCATGATCTCCAAATCTTATTTGACTTAACCAGTTTATCTAGTGACCCAGTACAACCCTCCAATTAGAAATTGAACATAACCCAATCAATGGTATTTTAGAGATCACAAGACAAAGGGTTGCACTAAGTCACTAAATGAGATGGAATATTCCTCTAGATTTTGAGATTAAGAGATAACCAAGGAAATGTTAATGCACATATGACTTATAAGAACACTTAAGTCAACTGATAAAGTAACAAGGAAATAGAAGAAGTCATGAACAAGCTAGGGTTTAAGGGGTTTTCATAGGGTTTTTTGCATTTAGGTCCTTGAAGACGTGAACTAGGGGCTAAAACCATACCAAGAAATATGTAGAGAACAAGATAAAGACCAGGAATCATGCAGAATTCATACAAGATGGACTCTACCATTGTGGGAACCTCATTTACTCCACTTGTAGCCAAAATTTGACCTGATGGAAAATTTAGGTAATAGTTATATACTGAAAGATGATAGAAATGGGAAACTTGACTCTAAAAGTGATGAAGGAATATTTTTAGGATATTCTACTAAAATAAAAGCTTATAAATGTCTGAACAAATCTTCTAACAAAATCATTGAAAGTGAAAATGTTAAAGTAGATGAATTTGTTGAGAAAAATGATGAGGAAAGCAAAAAGGAACCTGAAGATTACAAAAGATTTGTCTACATAGAAGAACTTAACATCTTACCCGAGCGACAAAAAAATGCAACCGAGCAACGGGCTGTACACACCGAGAATCAGGAAAATGCTCACAATACTAAACCGAGCGATGAAGATCAAAATGAAGATCAAAGATTTGAACTTGTACTTGCTAAATATGTCAGAAGAAACCATCCACAGGACCAGATCATTGGAGACAAAAGAGTAGGAATGAGAACAAGAAGTAAGTCACTTAACAATAGATGTTTGATTTCTGATTTTGAGCCTAAATCTGTTAATGCTACACTTGAGAATCAAGAATGGGTTAGTGCAATGAATGAAGAGATTGAATAGATTGAGAAGAATAAAACATGGACATTAGTACCTAGACTGAGTGACAAAAATGTCATTGGAACCAAACGGATTTTCAGAAAAAAACGTAATGAGAATGGAGAAGTCACAAGGAACAAAGCAAGACTGGTATGCAAAGGGTATGCACAAGAAGAAGGTATTGATTATGGAGAAACCTTTGCACCCATTGCAAGACTAGAAGGATTAAGAATTCTACTTGCTTATGCTACTTTTAAAGGATTCAAAGTATACCATATGGATGTTAAATTTGCATTTCTGAATGGAATACTAGAAGAGGAGGTATACATTGAACAACCTAAAGGGTTTGTTGATCCTACCAAGAGGAACATGGTTTGTAAACTACACAAAGACTTGTATGGATTGAAACAAGCACCGAGAGCATGGTATGAAAGACTTCACTCTTATCTCATTAGTATTGGATTTATTAGAACAAGTGACAACAATAATCTATATTTGAAAGGAGATACTAATGATAAAACTTTGATTACTGAGATATTTGTTGATGATATCATATTTGGAGGTAAAGATATGCTATGCAAGTCATTTGCTGAAGAAATGAGCAAATAATTTGAAATGTCAATGTTTGGAGAGATCAAATTTTATCTTGGTCTACAGATTCTACAATAGGATGAAGGAATCTACATCACACAATCCAAATACATCAAAGAAGTTCTAAAGATATTCAAAATGGAGGACTCAAAACCAGTTGGAACACCTATGGAAACCAGATGAAAATTGACAAAGGAAGACAAGAAAACTGAGCTAAATCAGACCTCATACAGATCTATGATTAGCCAACTAAGGTATGTTGTACACACTAGACCTGATATAGCACATGCAGTTGGTATAGTTGCAAGATTCTATACTAATCCTAAGGAATCACACATGATTGCTTTTAAAAGAATTTTGAGGTATCTAAAGAATACTGAAGACTATGGTTTGTGGTACAATAAAGAAGTCAAATTTGAGCTACAAGTTTATATTGATGTTGATTGGGTTGGAAACATAGATGATAGAAAGAGCACAACAGGAGGAGCATTCTTTATGGGTGACAGACTTGTCACATGGATAAGTAAAAAGAAAGGATGCATATCTCAATCAACTATAGAAGTAGAATATGTAGCTACTGCTACAAATTGCTCTAATATTGCATGGATCAAGCAATTGTTGAAAGGTATGAATGAGGAAATTCTTGACCCAACAATTATCTATTATGATAATACAAGTGCTCTAAACATTTCAAAGAATCGTGTGATGCATGCTAAGACAAAACACATAGCTATTAAGTTTCATTACTTGAGGGAACAAGTAAAAGAGAAACATGTGATACTGGAATACGTACAATCCAAAGAACAACTAGCAGACATCTTCATAAAACATTACCAAAAGATACATTTGAGTACTTGAGGTATAGACTAGGGGTTTGTCCCTTGTCCACTGGTCACTAAGCTAACTGGGAGGCTGCATCACCCTACACATTATCAAAAGATTAATCATGTTGATGCAAGCTAAGATATGGGATGCAATGATGTATCAGTACACTAAAGGTACTTATCTGAACCAAATACAAAGGGAGAAAAAGATTGTTAGCTACTACTGATCTGAATATTTTTTTTGGTGGTGCTGTCAAAGGGAGAGAGATATTCAATGAAATATACATCAGGGAGAAGAGATTTTACAACACAAAGGAAATGAAAGATACAATGAAATAACTATCCATCAAAGGGAGAGAATTGAAGATAGTTAACACTGCATATCTATCTTGAAAAGGGAGAAGAGATTATATAAGAAAGAGAGAGACATAATCAAAAGACATAATTGATACACCTATCCATTGAAGGGAATGAAGAAAGGGAGAGCACACAACATAATCAAATCTAAGCTAGAAGAGCTTACCAAGATTCAGATATTTGAATAGGTTATAGAACAATAAGTTTGGTATGTTATGGCATATCTTATACTGCATATTTCATAGTATGTTTCCATCAATGCCAAAGGGAGAGATTGATGAACTATAACTAATTAAATGTTTGAAGATGATAAGTTGATGATCACCGAGGTGAAAAAGTGAATGCAAGACATTAAATCAGTTAATGTAGTGTATTGTCATTGATGTCAACTTGATATGGCTTAAAGTGTTCATACACATATTGGTCATAAACTTGAAGATCTGAAAAGGCAAGGTTTATGATGTCCGTAAAATGTAAAAAGATTGTATACACCGAGTGACAGTGAACACCAAGAAAGCATCACCGAGCAGTTCACTATGTATATTGAGCACCACGGTAACCAATAAAGTGTTACCAAGCAAGAGATAACTACCGAGCATAACTGAATTTGTTATCGAGCATAACTGGAGTTGATGACCGATCAAAACTTAAGTTAAAGAATGACAAAACTACTTAGCTGGCAGAGCTATATTTAGGGTTATACTCAAGTGTTTTGAGTATAACTGACGAGTGATGTGGATTCTCAACATGAGTAAACTTGACTTTTGACTTTGTCTCGAGACCTAGCACAAGCCACACATCTTGGATGAGATTAATGATCCTCGTATAATCTTTAAATCTTTCTCTTAACCTCAAGTCTATCCGGAGATTCAGCGACTAAGGAAAAAGAAAACCATATCTAAACCCAAGTCAGATTATGAGATTTAGTGACAAAATCTATCTCTGAATCCCTAAATTAATTCCTTGACCCTTGGTTTATCATGAGATCTAGCACAAGCCATAAGATCTGAACATTATCGATGATCTGCGCATGATCTCCAAATCTTATTTGACTTGACCAATTTATCTGGCGATCCAGCATAGCCCTCTGATTAGAACTTGAACATAACCCAATCAATGGTATTTTAGAGATCATGAGACAAAGGGCCACGCTAAGTCACTGAATGAGATGCAATATTCCTCTAGATTTTGAGATTAAGAGATAACCAAGGAAATGTTGATTCACACATGACTTATAAGAATGCTTAAGTCAACTAATAAAGTAACAAGGAAATAGAAGAAGTCATGAAAGAGTTAGGGTTGAAGGGTTTTTCTTAGGGTTTTTTGCATTTAGGTCCTTGAAGACATGAACTAGGGGCTAAAACTAGACCAAGAAATATGCAGAGATCAAGATAAAGACTAGGAATCATGTAGAATTCATACAAGATGGGCTCTACCCTTGTGAGAGCCTCATTTACTCCACTTGTAGCCAAAATTTGACAAGATGGAAAATTTGGGTAACAATTATATACTGAAAGATGATAGAAATGGGAAAATTGACTCTAAAAGTGATGAAGGAATATTTTTAGGATATTCTACTAAAAATAAAGCTTATAAATATCTGAATAAAAATTCTAACAAAATCATTGAAAGTGCAAATGTTAAAGTGGATGAATTTGTTGAGAAAAATGATGAGGAAAGCAGAAAGGAACCTAGAGATTACAACAGATTTGTCTACATAGAAGAACTTGACATCTTACCCAAGTAACAGAATAATGCAATCGAGCAACAGGCTGTACACACCGATAATCAAGAAAATGCTCACAATGCTGAACCGAATGATGCATATCAAAATGAAGATAAAAGATATGAACTTGTACTTGCTAAATATGTCAGAAGACACCATCCATAGGACCAGATCATTAGAGATAAAAGAGAAGGAATGAGAACAAGAAGTAAGTCACTTAACAATAGATGTTTCATTTCTGATTTTGAGGCTAAATTTGTTAATGCTACACTTGAGAATCAAGAATGGGTTAGTGAAATGAATGAAGAGATTGAATAGATTGAGAACAATAAAACATGGACATTAGTACCTAGACCGAGTGACAAAAATGTCATTGGCACCAAATGGATTTTTAGAAAAAAACTTAATGAGAATGGAGAAGTCACAAGAAACAAAGCAAGACTGGTATGCAAAGGGTATGCACAAGAAGAAGTTATTGATTATGGAGAAACCTTTGCACCCATTGCTAGACTAGAATGAGTAAGAATTCTACTTGCTTATGCTGCTTTTAAAGGATTCAAATTATACCAAATGGATGTTAAATCTGCATTTTTGAATGGAATACTAGAAGAGGAGGTATACATTGAACAACCTGAAGGGTTTGTTGATCCTAACAAGAGGAACATGGTTTTTAAATTACACAAATCCTTGTATGGATTGAAACAAGCACCGAGAGCATGGTATGAAAGACTTCACTCTTATCTCATTAGTATTGGATTTATTAGAACAAGTGACAACAATAATCTGTATTTATAAGGAGATACTAAAGATAAAAATTTGATTGATGAGATATTTATTGATGATATCATATTTGGAGTTAATGATATGCTATGCAAGTCATTTGCTGAAGAAATGAGCAAATAATTTGAAATGTCAATGTTTGGAGAGATCAAAATTTTTCTTGGTCTACAGATTCTACAACAGGATGAAGGCATCTACATCACACAATCCAAATACATGAAAGAAGATATGAAGATATTCAAAATGGAGGACTCAAAACCAGTTGGAACACCTATGGAATCTAGATGAAAATTGACAAAGGAAGATAAGACAACCGAGCTAAATCAGACCTTATACAGATCTATGATTGGCCAACTAATGTATGTTGTACATACTAGACCTGATATAGCACATGCAGTTGGTATAGTTGCAAGATTCTCTGCTAATCCTAAGGAATCACCCATGACTTCTTTTAAAAGAATTTTGAGGTATCTAAAGAATACTAAATACTATGGTTTGTGGTACAATAAAGAAGTCAAATTTGAGCTACAAGTTTATACTGATGTTGATTGGGCTGGAAACATAGATGATAGAAAGAGCACAACAAGAGGAGCATTCTTAATGGGTGACAAACTTGTCACATGGATAAGTAAAAAGAAAGGATGCATATCTCAATCAACTAAAGAAACATACTATGTAGCTGCTGCTACAAATTGCTCTAATATTGCATGGATCAAACAATTGTTAAAGGTATTAATGAGGAAATTCTTGACCCAACAATTATCTATTGTGATAATACAAGTGCTATAAACATTTCAAAGAACCATGCGATGCATGCTAAGACAAAGCACATAGCTATTAAGTCTCATTACTTGAGGGAACAAGTAAAAGAGAAACATGTGATATTGGAATATGTACAATCCAAAGAACAGCTAACAAACATCTTCACAAAACCATTACCAAAAGATACATTTGAGTACCTGAGGAATAGACTAGGGCTTCGTCCCTTGTCCACTGGTCACTAAGCTGACTTGAAGGCTGCATCACCCTACACATTATCAGAAGATTAATCATGTTGATGCAAGATGAGATATGGGATGCAATGATATATCAGTACACTTAAGGTACTTATCTGAACCAAATAGAAAGGGAGAAAAATATTGTTAACTACTACAAAGCTGAATTTTTTTTTGGTATTGATGTCAAAGGGAGAGAGATATTCAATGAAATATACATCAGGGAGAAGAAATTCTACAACACAAAGGAAATGAAAGATACAATGAAATAACCATCTGATGACATTTAACTGATTGAATGTTTGAAGATATTAAGTTGATGATCATGCAAGGCATTAAATCAATTAATGTTATGTATTGTCATTGATGTCAACTAGATATAATCTGTATGGTCATTGAAATACTACCAAAGACTTCAAAGAACTGATGAATCAAGGCTATGCTATCAGTAATGCATACAAGTCAAGTATTCACTAAGTGACTACATACATCGATAGAGCACACCGATGGTCAGAGTAAAAAAAGCAGAGTCACAGTGTTACCCAATGAGCTAATGCACAACATTACCAATGAGAAGAGTTACAGTTTTCCTGACGAGCAAAGTGCAGAGTAACCTGACAGAAAAAAATTCAATGTTGCCCGACGAAGAAGACAAGGACAAATATCCTAATGACAACTGAAGTCACACCGATAGAACAGTCAGTTATCATCAATGACTAACTGAAGTGTTGACCGATAGAACAGAGAGTTTAGAAAATGACAAAATGCTTAGCTGCCAAGAAGCTAAAGATAGAATTAACAGATACTTATCATTATTTTAATCATCCTGATAAAGCCAGAGATAAGTAATTGATTTAAAGCTGATTTGTCTAGTTGGAAAGAAGATCTCTTTGAGATAAATTAGGAGTTTGCTTTAAATCTATTTTTGAGAATTGTGGAACACGCCAAGAATCAAGAAAGCCAAGAAAAGGGGAAATCATGTCTATATAGAGACAAACCCAATTCATTACAAATGGGGGATTAGGTGAGGAGAACAAGAGAAGAGGGAAGATGCTAAAGAAAATCTGAAGGAGAAGAAAGTCTTCATTCAGTCCTGATCAACAAGCTGAAGAAAGAGCTAGATTCTGCAGACACCAACGAACAGTGAGACAAGAATCACAGAGCAGAACAATGTGGAGCAAAGGTATAAGTGATTATATTGATCAAAGAGGTAATGGAATTAAAATAGATCTGAAAAGCTATAATTGAGTTATATGTATGAACAAATCATTAGTATTTCAGTTTAACCATTGAAGCATAAAGCCTCTTAATCGAGAAGGACTTAAAATTCTTTTACAATTGAGATACATCCCAAGGAGTATCAAAAAGTTTTATAAAAAAAGTAGCATTAGATATGCCTGATACCTATTGACAGGCCAAGTGAGTGTTTGATCAAGGATGGTAGCATTAGAAGGTATTGCCAGATACTAGTTGACAAACTATTTCTAAATCCTCTAACAAGATCACACCTAACTGTGTGTCTGTAACCTTTAACAGGTTTGGCTCTTAACATGGCTCACTTCAAAAGAGTGAAAATTTGGGGTACCGGTCCCAGTGGTTTTTTTCCCTTAACAGGGTTTCCACATTAAAATCCATTTTTTAATGTGTTTATGGTTTAGTACTTTACTATTTTACATTTCACATATGCATTTCTAGATTGATCGGTATACTCTACGTATTTACTGTGTTTCATTAAATAGTTAAGTGCTTATTGGTAATAATACAAAAGAAATATTTACAAAGCATTCCGACAAGTAGAAAATTGATTAGAGTATTTCAAGGTATACATCTTGTAGGACAGAAGATAAATTGAGACATAATCTATGGTTATAAGTTTTAAGGATTGATTTAAGGATTAATTTTTGAGGCCAATGATTCACCCCCCCTCTTAGTTATTACTAACAATTGATATCAGAGCTTGTGTGCTTAGAAGGAAGGTTTCAAGACCTAAGCTAAAGATCACAAGATGAACAGACGAGATGTACCCAAGTTGAACAAAGATAATTTTGCTTCATGGTAGAGCAGAATAAGACTCCACCTATCAGGTATTGGTAATGATGTTACTCAATACTTAGATGTTGAATATGTGTTTCCCACAAGAGCACCAATAGTTGAACAATTGAGAGAGAAGTATGAACACAATTGCATGGTTATATAGCTTTCTTCCTCACTCTCCGATGTTGAATTTGAAGATGTCAAAACCTGCAAGCCTGCAAAGCAGATGTGGGACAAATTGATGCTTGTACATGGTGGTGACAAAAATGTTTTGAGAGCCAAGGCAGAAAGCCTTAGAGGAAAGTTTGATGATCTCAAAATGAAAGAAGGTGAAAACATCACTCAGTACAACACAAGAGTCAAAGAGGTAGTCAATGCTATTCGAGGAGTTGGAGGTATACTAGAAGAAGATATAGTGGTAAGTAAAATTCTAAGAAACTTACTGCCTACTTATGCTATTAGAGTGTCTTCCATTCAAGAAATGAGAGCAGTAGCAAATATCAATGTTACTCTAGACAGTTTGATTGGAAGACTGATTTCATTTGAAATGAATAACTTTGATAATAGTGTCTTACCAAAAATAGAGTCTGCATTCAAAACTTCTATGAGAATAAGTAAATCAAGTCATAAACACACTATGAGAAAAGATAGTGACAGTGAAAGTGAAGAGGATGATCTTGACGAAATTGAAGCGCTTATGGCTAGAAGAATGCAAAGAGGCAAAGGTAAATTACCACTTATTTGTTTTAATTGTAAAGAGATTGGACACTTTGCTGCAAGATGTCCTAATAGAAGAAAAGATGAAAGAAGTAATGATAGATCATTTGAAAAGAAGTCTAAAAAATGTGATTACAAAAGCTACCGACAATCAGAAAGAAGAGATTCCCAAAACTACAAGGACAAAGGAAAGAAGGTCAGTTACCTAGAAAAATGCAAAGATGATGATACCGACACCGAATCTAATGAAGACATCGAGATGGTGTTTGTGGTAGTAAAGGATGATTCAGATGATGATGAAGAGAGGTATGTAGAAACTGCTATCATATCTAAATTAAGTAAAAATGATGTCTGGATCATAGATAGTGGCTGCACTCACCATATGATCGGTGATAAGCAAAAGTTTGAGACTTTTGAGTACTATAAAGGTGGCTCAGTAAGAATGGGTAATGACACACCTTGTCCAGTCGAAGGTAGAGGAACTATAATGTTGAATAACCAGATAAAATGTGAAAATAATTATTGGGTAAATGGATTGAATTATAATCTATTAAGTGTTTCTCAGTTGAATAATTCAGGTCACAGAGTAGCATTTGAAAATAATAAGGCAAAGATCTTCAATAAATCAGGAAATTTGATTGGTACCGGTGAGCAAACAAAAGGTAACTTATTCTATCTGAATGATACTGACACCACTTGTTTGATTTCTACAAACAAAAACATATGGTTGTGGCACAAAAAATTGTGTCATGTGAACTTTGACAACATGATAAAGATTAGCAAAAAGAGAAATGTCAGAGGCTTACCGACGATGACCAAGCCCGACAACATCATGTGTAAGAATTGTCAAAAAGGTAAGATGACAAAGTCTAGTTTCAAAAGCAAAACCTATACATCTAATGCAATTCTAGAATTAGTCCATACTGATTTATGTGGACCTATGAGGACAAATATTTATTATGGAGATAGATATTTTATTCTCTTTGTTGATGATTACTCTAGAATGATGACAGTAATATTTCTAAAAGATAAATTTGAAGCATTTAAGATGTTTAAATGGTATAAGGAAATGGTTGAGAAACAAAGTGGTAAGGAGTTAAAATGCTTAAGGTCAGATAAAGGAGGGGAATTTATTTCAGATGAATTCACTAACTTTTGTAATGAGCATGGAATCAAAAGACAGGTCTCTGCACCGAGAACACCACATCAAAATGGAATTGCTGAAAGAAGGAATAGATCCATAGTTGATTGTGCAAGGACACTAATGATAGAGAAAGACATCACCCAAATATTTTGGAGGTAAGCTGTTAGTATTGCTGTTTACACATTCAACAAAGTACAATTGAAGAAAGACACCAAGAAGATACCTTATGAGCTAAGGTATGGATACACACCCAATGTAAGTTACTTCAAAAAATTTGACAGTCAATTTTATATCTTAAAAGATGATAGAAATGGAAAACTTGAATCCAATAGTGATGAAGGAATCTTTCTAGGGTATTCTACCAAGAGCAAGGCTTATAAATGTCTAAATAAAGCCTCTAACAAAATAGTTGAAAGTACAAATGTAAAGATAGATGAATTTGCAGAGAAGAATGAAAAGGAAAGCACTAAAGAAATAGAGGACTATAATAGGTTTTCTTACAATGAGGAACCTGGCACTCTACCTGACCAACAATGTAGAGCTCCTGAGCAACAGATCATTGCACCTGAGCATCAGGCTGCAAATACCAACGATCAAAATATTGCTCAAGATGATGCACAAAGTGATGGAGAACAGAATGAAGAACAAAATGATGATCAATCTCATAGACAAAGAGCTAAACCTGTACTTGCAAGATATTTCAGAAGGAACCATCTGTAGAACCAGATCATAGGAGATAAAAAGGCTGGTATGAGAACTAGAAGTAAGTCTCTAAATACAAGATGCCTTATTTGTGATTATGAGCCTAAATTTGTCAATGCTGCACTAGATAATGATGAATGGATAAGTGATATGAATGAAGAGATTGAGCAGATAGAGAAAAACAAGACATGGACACTTGTACCGAGACCAGATGACAAGAATGTCATCGGTACAAATGGATATTCAGGAATAAGCTAAATGAGGATGAAGAAGTCACCAAAAATAAAGAAAGACTAGTATGCAAGGGGTATGCACAAGAAGAAGGAATTGACTATGGAGAGACCTTTGCACCCTTTTCTAGGGTAGGAGTGAGAATATTACTTGCTTATGCTACAGGTAAATAATTCAAGGTATATCAAATGGCTGTCAAGTCTGCATTCCTAAATGGAATACTTGAAGAAGAGGTATACATTGAACAACCAGAAGGGTTTGTTTATCCAGATAAGAGGGACATGGTATGTAGGCTATACAAAGCCTTGTATGGATTGAAACAAGCACCCTGAGCCTGGTATGGAAGACTTCATTCCTATCTTATAAGTATTGGATTTGTAAGGACTAGTGAAAACAATAATCTTTATTTGAAGGAAGATACTGATGCTAACATTTTGATTGCTGAGATATTTGTTGATGAAATCATATTTGGAGGCAATGATATGTTATACAAATAATTTGTAAATGAAATGAGAAAAGAGTTAGAGATGTCTATGTTTGGAGAGATCAAGTTCTTTCTTGGTCTACAGATCATGCAACAAGATGAAGGTATTTTCATTACACAATCCAAGTACATCAAAGAAGTACTGAAAATATTCAAAATGAAAGAATCCAAACCAGTTGGAACACCGATGGAAACTAGATGTAAGATGACAAAGGAAGACAAGTCATCAGAGGTAAATCAAACTTTATACAGATCAATGATTTGAAAACTCATGTATGTTGTACATACTAGACCAAATATTGCACATGCAGTAGGAATAATTGATAGATTTTCTACTAATCCCAGGGAATCATATATGAATTTTGTGAAAAGAATCCTAAGATATCTAAAGAATACCAAGGAATATGGCTTATGGTACAAAAGAGAAGGAAAATTTGAACTTAAGGTCTTTACCGACGCTGATTGGGCTAGAAATATTGATGACTGGAAGAGCACAACTGGAGGAGCATTCTTTATGGGTGACAGACTTGTCACATGGATTAGAAAGAAGCAAGGATGCATCTCTCAATCTACTGCAGAGGTAAAGTATGTTGCTACCACTGCAAACTGCTCAAATATTGGATGGATCAAATAGTTACTAGAAGGTATGCATATGAAAATTTTAGAACCAGTAATTATCTATTATGATAATACAAGTGCAATAAAAATTTCCAAGAATCCATTCATGCATGCTAAAATAAAGTATATTTCCATCAAGTATCATTATTTGAGAGAACAAGTTCAGGAAAAGGAAGCAATACTTGAGTATGTGCAATCAAAGAAACAATTGGCTGATATATTTACCAAGCCACTTGCCAAGGATGCATTTGAATACTTGAGAAAGAGACTAGGGGTCAAACCCTTGTCTACTAATCAGTAAGATGACCAGAAGGTTGCATCAGCTTGCATATTATAAGAATATCATTCATGTTGATGCAAGCAGAGAGATGGAATTCAAAGATACATCTATACAAAAGAAGGTATTTATCTACATCGAGCATCAGAGTTGTTACCGATGGATTGGGAAATTCAAGGAATATATTATGAATAGAAAAAATCCATTTTGGCACCACTGTCAAATATTTGTTTGAAAAGATGTTTGTTTGGCATTGTTGTCAAAGGGAGAGAGTTATCTCATTATCATACAGAGATTATATCCATTATCAACTCAGTGAGAGATCATATCCATCAAAGTATCCAAAGGGAGAGATGTAATTAGAAAGGGAGAGTTCACACAAAGGAAGAGAATTGCTGACAAAAGACATCACAAGAAAGAAGAATAGTCAAAGGGAGAGAGTTTGACACAGAAAGAGAGCACATCACATCAGAGAAAGAAATATTCTACATCTATCCAGTGAAGGGATTGAAGACAGAGAGAAAGCTGCAAGAATCAAATCAAAGCTATTTGAGCTTACCAAAAGCCAGACATTTGTATTAGTTACATTAGAAAAAGCTTGATGAAACTGTATATTTCATATTGTATTAGTAGTAGTATAGTATGATAATGTAGTATGTTGCCATCAATGCCAAAGGGAGAGATCGATGACATGTAACTGATTGAATGTTTGAAGATATTAAGTTGATGATCATGCAAGGCATTAAATCAGTTAATGTATTGTATTTTCATTGATGTCAACTTGATATAATCTGTATGGTCATTGAAATACTGCCAAAGACTTCAAAGAATCGATGAATCAAGGCTATGCTATCAGTAATGCATACAATTCAAGTATTCAATAAGTGACTGCATACACTGATAAAGTGCACACCAACAGTTAGAGTAAAAAAGTAGAGTCACAGTGTTACCTGACGAGCTAATGCACAACATTACCAAGGAGCAGAGTTACAGTGTTATCCGACGAGAAAAGAACAAAGTAACCCGATGGAAAGAATTTTAGTGTTTCCCGACGGAGAAGACAAGGATGAAGATCCCAATGACAACAAAAGTCACATCGATAGAACAATCAGTTATCATAGATGACTAACTGAAGTGTTGACCGACAAAACAGAGAGTTCAGAAAATGACTAAATGCTTAGCTGTCAAGAAGCTAAAGATAGAATTAACAAATACTTATCATTATTTTAATCATCCTAATAAAGCCGAAGATAAGTAATTGATTTAAAGTTTATTTGTCTAGTTGGCAAGAAGATCTCTTTGAGATAAATCATGAGTTTTCTTTAAATATATTGGCGAGAATTGTGGAATACGCCAAGAATCAAGAAAGCTAAGAAAAGGGAAAATCATGTCTATATAGAGACAAACCCAATTCATTACAAATGGGGGATTAGGTGAGGAGAACAAGAGAAGAGGGAAGATGCTAAAGAAAATTTGAAGGAGAAGAAAGTCTTCATTCAGTCCTGATCAACAAGCTGAGGAAAGAGCTAGATTATGCAGACACCGATGAATAGTGAGACAAGAATCACAGAGTAGAACAGTGTGGAGAAAAGGTATAAGTGATTATATTGATCAGAGAGGTAATGGAATTACAATAGATCTGAAAAATATGTAATTGAGTTGTATGTATCAATAGATCATTAGTGTTTTAGTTTAACCATTGAAGCATAAAGCCTCTTAACTGAGCAGGACTTAAAATTCTTTTACAATTGAGATACATCCCAAGGAGTATCAAAAAGTTTGATCACAAAAGTAGCATTGGATATGCCTGATACCTATTGATAGGCCAAGTGAGTGTTTGATCAAGGATGGTAGCATTAGATGCC
>MU225562.1:286984-297437 GCA_018584345.1 Thuja plicata | reverse complement strand
CCAGATACTAGTTGAAAAACTATTTCTAAATCCTCTAACAAGGTCACACCTAATAGTGTGTTTGTAACCTTTAACAGGGTTGGCTCTTAACAGGGCTCACTTCAGAAGAGTGAAAATTTGGGGTACCGGTCCCAGTTGTTTTTTTCCTTAATAGGGTTTCCACGTTAAAATCCACGTGTTATGTGCTTATGGTTTAGTACTTTACTATTTTACATTTCACATATGCATTTTTGGATTGATCGGTATACTCAACATATTTACTGTGTTTCGGTAAATAGTTAACTGCTTATCAGTAATCATATAGAAGAAAGATCTACAAAGCATTCCAACAAGTATAAAATTGTTTAGAGTATTTCAAGGCATACATCTTGTAGGACAGAAGATAACTTGAGACATAATCTGTGGTTATAATTTTTAAGGATTAATTTTTGAGGCCACTGATTCACCCCCCTCTTAGTTATTACTAACACCATCCATCAAAGGGAGAGAATTGGAGAGATTTAACACTGCATATCTATCTTGAAAAGGGAGAAGAGATTAAATAAGAAAGGGAGAGACATAATCAGAAGACAAAATTTCTACACCTATCCATTGAAGGGAATGAAGAAAGGGAGAGCACACAACATAACCAAATCTAAGGTAGAAGAGCTTACTGAGATTCAGATATTTGAATTGGTTATAGAAAAATAAGTTTGGTATGTTATGGCATATCTTATACTGTATATTTCATAGTATGTTTCCATTAATGCCAAAGGGAGAGATTGATGAACTATAACTGATTGAATGTCTGAAGATGATAAGTTGATGATCATCGAGATGAAAAAGTGAATGCAAGACATTAAATCAGTTAATGTATTGTATTTTCATTAATGTCAACTTGATATGGCTTAATGTGTTCATACACATATTGGTCATAAACTTGAAGAGCTAAAAAGACAAGGTTTATGATGTTGGTAAAATATTAAAAGTTTGTATACACTGAGTGACAGTGAACACCAAGCAAGTGTCACTGAGTAGTTCACAATGTATACCAAGCACCGTAGTAACTGTGAAAGTGTTACCATGTAAGAGCTAATTACTGAGCATAACTGAAGTTGTTACTAAGCATAACTAGATTTGATGACCGATCAAAACTAAAGTTAAAGAATGACAAAACTACTTAGCTGTTAGAGCTATATTTAGGGTTTGACTGATTGATTGCTTTCTTTTTAATGATTAGTTAAGCTAAAGAAAAGAAAGAGATTTAAAGAACATTTTATTCACAGTTATCAAGGAGAGATCTATGAAATAAAACTAAAATAGATCTTTACGAGATAAAGCAAGCATTTTACAAATCAAGAAGTGATCTATGACAAAAATAAGGAGATTGAGTGGCTAATCATGTCTATATAAAGAGACAAGGAATTCATTAGCAAGAGAGGAATGTTGAATATATTCTGGTGAAGATATAATTCTTCATGTAGATCTGATCATACAGGCTGAAGAACAGAGCCAAGGAATTTTGCAGACACCGAGCAACAAAGGACAGAGCATTCAACGAGAAGAAGAAAGAAAGAGAGAAAAGGAACTGAAGAGAATATTGATCAGAGAGGTATTATTGGACTAACAATAGATTTGAATATTTACAAGTTAAAGTTGTATTTTGAACAGATCATTTACTGTATCAGTTTAACCATTGATTTAGACAATCTCTTAACCGAGTGGCATTTAACAATCCTTATTGTATTGAGAAACTCAAGAGTATCAAAAGGTTTTCTTCTTGATAGCATAGTGAGTGCTAGGTCAAAAGACAAGATGTTAGTCTTAAATCCTCTAACAAGGTCACACTTAATAGTGTGTATTATAACCTTTAACAGGGTTGGCCCTTTACCAAGCTCACTTCAGAAGAGTGAAAATATTTTGGGTTACCGGTCCCAGGTGGTTTTTCCAATATTGGGTTTCCACATTAAAATCTATGTGACAAATGTGTATATGTTTCATTGCATGGATATTTTTCTTTACACATTATTGAAACTAGATTTTTCGGTTAACACTAAATTTATTTGCTGCTACTCGGTAAAGGCTAGAAAAGATAAACAATATATCTTATCGAACAATTATATTTGTTAGAATTATTTATGGCATACATATTGATGATTGGGGACTGTAAGATAACTAAGGATATTATATTTGTGATATAAGTTTTTGGTTGGATCTTTTGGAATTATTTTTAAGGTCATTGATTCACCCCCCTCTCAGTTATTCTAACACTTCTTGATGCCAAGATGTGAAAAATATGGTGCATGATGTACCTTCAACAACACCAAAAAAAAAAGATTACCTAAAGTTGGCACATAAATACAACCAAGGTGTCGCAAAACTCCATCCAACTCTAAAGAATAACTTGCATACCTACCCAAAAGTGCTCTCTTGGACTCAATCTCTGCTCTAACTTCCTAATACCAAGTGTTACTAGGTAAAAACTCAAGAATATGACTACACAAATATACACCAAGAGCCAAAACTAAGATCTTGTTCTTTCTTCTACTCAAGGCATCTTCAACAATGTTCTCCTTCCTCTTGATGTAATGAACATAAGAATCGTACTCATAGAGGAACTCCATCCAATGACACAAAGTTGTATTAATAAATCATATCAATCATTCTTTAGAAATTACTTGATGGGTCTCTAATTTAATAGACTCTCTTTCTCTGTTACACAATTGAAAATATTCAATCTCCTAGATTGTAGGTATTTTCACTTACTCCTTAGATTTTATTACTTAAAAAAAGAAGATAAGATCTTAGAAAACATCAGTCCATAGTGAAAACATTTTATCCCTAGTGTCATGAAAAATAAGGAAAATAAGTACAGTTAAAAATAAATGAGGAAGTAATATGTTTTAATCCTTTTACACGAATTACTTTCTCATGATGCGGCATAAAACATATAATTTAATGGTAGTTACTTTAACAACTTTCTCGGATAATGATACATGTTTTGTTTTTGTATAAACGTTTGATTATAGTTGCGATGAGTATTTAAAAGAGGTAGCTCAAGATTATCAGATTTTTCAATATTAAAAACAAATAAATTTTAAAGATTGGCTTAATAAAATTTAGGCTAAGACAATATTTTAATAAAATTAAAGTACATATTGTATAGGTAAAATTAGAAGTGAATCTGATATAGAACGAAGGTTAGAACCTGAAATTTGTCCGGTGCCCTCTTTTCTTTGGGTATTTCGACAATTTGCTTAGTTGATACAAATTGTGACCCAGATCTCGTGGATATCCCAATCCCAGCCATGTTGAATAATATTATCATTGCATAAAGTAGGTCATTGTTATAATTAATGTGGAATGTTATTTAATAACATAGTCTCAATGTTTTCTAATAGTTTATTTTTATGCTTATACCTATATAATTATCTTCTCGGGGTTATCTTGTTAGGTAGATACTCTTTTCGCTACTTGAGAGATAATGCCTATCAAAAAGTTGACTAAATATGCTTATATTTTTATTTCTACCAACACCATTATGTAAGGATAATAGGGGGTGAAGACAATGATTTTACTTTAATCTTCAAATTGTTCTCTATTGACCTTCTAGTTTGCCAATAATAAAACTCGCTCATGTTCTAATTTCTAGCTAGGCTATGGAATATCTCAATGGGTTAGGTAGGAAAATTTGGTCTTAGAAATTAATCTTGTGTTAGCATGCCTTGGTAAAGCTTAGGCCTAGTAATATAGGAGTGATACTTTATGATTGGATGAAAGATTATGATTTATGATTTGAGAAAAATAACAAAATATACTTAAAGGAAAATCTTTGGTTTAATTACCCTTATCATTCTATAACATTATACATAGATCAAACCTTGAGTAAAGTACCATAAGAATTGGAGTAATATGGCTTATTTTTCATATTAAAAGCATATCTTGCATGATATGAAGTAAATTGATGTTTGTTAATGTTCATGCATGCACGAATGTATTTTTGTGTTTTCTCCATGCTTAAGATACATCCATGTTATGTTTTAAATGTGATGGAGATGGAACTGAGATTTTGAAATGATAGTCAAGCAAGGATTACATTTCTTTTGTAATGCCCAGCCAGGGAAACTAGGAGAACCTAAACATGCCACTAAGTTAACATGATAATTTTTTTTAAATGTTTACATACAATAATGATAACAATGCAATGAGATACATGACATACACATAAATACAACTCAACAAAGGTTACAAATCTCGAGGGTTCCTTGATGTAGAATTATTGAAGCAAAATAATCTACGAAGACCAACTAAAAGAACTAACATAAAGGATACATCAACCGAATCCAATAATATACATCTCATATAATAAGACCACATATATAATTGATACCCAAGGTATACAACTGAATCAACATCCACTGCACAAGTCACAAGGTATGTAATAATGCATAATAATACAACACATCCTTTGAAAGGATATTAACCAATATACACATATGACACAAATATACAACTCATGAAACTGAGAAAGTCTCTAGAAGACTAAGAAGATAGAACTGCAACAAGGATCATCCAAGCATGAAGAAGAACCGTCAGATCTCAATGGTAATAAGAATCACTACCACCTAACCTCATAGAGCCAAAGGTCCACTCCCACCATGCTGAGGAGATAACATCAGACCCATACATGAGAACACAACAAGAAAGACTAAAGCATAAGTACAAGGATAGGAAAGATCAAGATAAATTGGAGATCAAAGATCAACACAAAACTACACCATGCAAACATAAAGGACATACATAAATTAACCAAAACACCAACATGAACCAACTATTGAAACCAAAAACCAAATACCAAAAAAACAACCATAAAGGGGTAAAACAGGACCTATGGAGGAGTCTTAGGCTACATTCTATGGGAGTGTCATCACATGGTCAATCACTTGAGTTACCCTGGACTGGCCACTCTGGACCCCAGACCCTCAACATGACTCATGCGGAACTAGAATACCCTCTCATACAGACTAGGAATCTAATCATACCTACTCTCTAGGTATCATCCCATTCTCATCCTTAGCCTGTACTAGCGCTCAAGGTATGAGCAAGGCATAATGATCAATCTTTTATTTAATGTTAACCCCAATTTTTATTATTAAATTATCACTTATTAGTAACTTATGATAGGTTACCCTGGAGTTGGCCTCTTTGGGCCCTGGACCCCTATTGTAAGCCACTCCCCTAAGATGCACCTAATTAACCACCCCCTAAGCTTAAGGTCATAAATAATCTCATAAAACTCATAAAGTAAGATGGTCAAAATATAGTTCCATAAACAAGATACCTGCAACACATACTGGTCCTTGAATCATAACATCATAAATGCACTCTCAAAGTATCCACAAAAATAGGAACTCATGACGATAAGGTAGGGCAAAAAAAATCAAACACAAATAACATCAAAAGTACACAAAATATATACACAAGTATCAATAGAAGATCACAACTCAAAATGACAGAGTTTCATTAAAGGAAAGGATACCCCATTCATTTCAATAATAACCCAAAAATACGTAATGAAATGATAAATACATTTTTAGAAAGAACTAATCAAAACTCAGTGATAAACAAATTTATAATAACCATTATGCAAATTCATTTATCTAATAAAATTGCTAACAAAACTATAATTAAATTTTCCAAAACCAACACACAGTAAAAACCCCTATATATTAATTTATACACCCTAACACATAAATTAATCTATTAAATAATTACTAAATCTCAACTATAATTACAACATGTATGAAAATACAAATGTAATATTATTAATAGATATTAACATTAATATTCTAATATTAATACTATTTAATAATTAATAAAACCATATGTTAAAAAAAACCATTAAAAACAAATAACCTAAAAATAATAAAACTATATATATATATATATATATATAACATTTAATAAAATTTATATTAAAAAAACTAACATATGTTAAATATTAACTAACATTTAAATAAACTAAATTTATTAATTATATATATATATATATATATATATATATATAACTTTAATAAAATAAAAAAAACTAAAATTTTAATTAAACTTAAAACTAAATTAAATAAAAATAAAACTTTATTTAAAAATAAAGTGGGGGAAACTGGGGGTTTGTGGGACCCGCAGGTCCACATCCCCCATGGTCCCCACCCAACGCCCACTGCCTATAGTGCAAGGTACTGCAGGTGTACCATAGGCCATTACACTGCGCAGTGGGTACCGCAGTCCTTGCGGTCCCCACTACCCGTGCGGGGAGGGTACTGCGCGGGGGTGGTGCGGAGGTTGGGGGTTTGGTGGCCCCCGCCTCCCACCAAAATATCTTTTTAATATTTTTTTTAAAACAAATTCAAACCCCCCCCCTTTCTATTAATCAATTTTTTAAAAAAAATAATAAACGTTGTTTATTTATTTTAATTTTTAATTTTTTAATTTTTTTTAATAATTTAATTCTTTCACGAGTGTGTACTTTAAAAAAAAACAACATGGATATTTTTTTTTTAATTTAATTTTTCCCTTTCCACAATACTAATAATAATTTTCCTTCAACATTAAGAATTCTTTTCAAAGGCAAGGAATTCTATTTTTTGTTAAAAGCCAAGATTGTATATTTTCTAAATAAAAGAGTCAATTATCTCCAAAAAGGAAATAAATAAGGAATTTCCTCAAACTATGAATTTGATGAAAACAAGGAAAATTTATTTAAACTTAATAAGTTTTTCCAAATGAAATCTTTGCATGCAATTAACTCTATTGATCTATTTTCCATGCAGATCTGGATTTGGGGTTTGGGAAAGAACCTGGCAAGGGAAAAATTTCTTCTTTCCAAGGTAAGATATTCACAGATCTGAAGGCTAATACCCATTTTGGTAACATTATCAAATTTCTCACAAAAAAGACATTTTTCATAGTTTTGAAACACTAAGGCCAATATTAAAAACTAAATCATTCCAATTGAAAACCCTGATGCCCAAATACAACCAAAACATCTTAAATGAAACCCTTAAGCCCAAAACACAGATCCGACATGCATTCAACAAGGAAACACTACAAAATTGATCTAATAACATATTCTTCCAATTTTAATCAATAAAATCACATAATAACAAGCAAGGAAGATTCAAACAAAGGATCCTAGCATTCGAGATGCATAGAAGATAGGGATCTGGAAGCTAGAATTTTCAAGATCAAGATCCTACCTTAGTAACTGATGAGAGGAACTAAATTCAAATCTAAAGAAATTCACAAATCCAAAAATGCTCCTAAGCTTTCCACAAATCTCCAATCACCTGATTTCTCCTTCTCCCTGATTGAACCACCTCCAAAATGACTTTTAATCCAAGGATATAGAAAACAAGGCAATTAGGTTTTCAAAAAGTGAAACCTTAATGAAATATTAATTATCTAATTAAAAATTAAAAGAAATGCTTTATCTTCATTTTTCACTTAAAGCCATGCACAACTCAACTTTATAATATAAAAACAAAGTCATAATTGAAAATGCATGAAAATATATTTCAATAATGATTAATTAAATCAATTAATCATGCAACTTAAAGCAACACTTAATAATTCAATTTGCACAATTAATTATAATTAATGGATTTAATATTTATTAAATCTCAATTATTTAAATCAAGACTTAATAATTGAATCAATTAATTAAATATAGGCATTTAATTAATATTTAATTATTAAATATCCATATATTTAATATACCAATGTTTTAACCTTATTAAAGGTGTAATTATTAACATTAATATTTACCATAATAAATCATTAAATAAAACACCCAAAAGCATCATTAATCCAACTGAAAACCATCTAATCAGAAAAAAAACTGAAATAGAGAAACAACTGAAACAGACACACACAAATTGGCTCATGAATCCATGTCACTTGACAGATTCAGATAGGATAGTCAATCAGATTCTTGTCCATTTCTAGGACAAAATAAGGGTTTAGGGTAGGGATTTAGGCCTGAATATTATCTCCACTCTCTTACCATTGAGATATTGCGATAGGGCATGCTCACTCCAGCCAATTCAGGGAAGACATAGCCCGATACCTGCAAACATGTCATCACAAAGACAGACATACATGCATATAATATAACAAACAATGGTTAAGAATAGTTTATCATGTGGATCTCACCGAAGAAAGTAACTATGACTCTGTCCCATACCATACCAAGCACATCAAACATAAAAGTAAAAACATACAAATGATCCATGCACATATAGATATATGATTAGTATTGTTAGAAAACCATATCAAAATGAAATCATAACATATACATAACCATCATGAAATAATCATAAATTATATGCAAATAGAAGATATAACACAACTAAGAAATGGATCAATAACATAATGAAATGTAATACGTGAATATCCTCAAAACCAACTGAAATAAACCACACATACATGAAAATGCCTAAAAGAGTTGGGCAACTAAAACATAAAGCAAACTAAGGGGTGGGTATTACATCTTTTGTCTTCATGTTTATGATATATTCATCTTGTGTGCCCATGATATTCTTATATTAGTATTAGAATGTACATTTATCACGTTGCACAAATTCCATTACTCTTACTAGCACATTGCTAGTCTTCCTCATGTTGGGTTGGGTATCTTTCATGCAATAAAATATTTTAGGGTAGTGTAACTACTTTGTGGTAGGGTGGTAGCATAATTTGGCAATGTTCTCACTGAGGATGTGCTTGAGGGAGATGAATATTCAAATTTCTTTCCAAAATGGTCTTCATGTTTTGTACATTATGTATTCATTGTATTGACCATGTGGTCTATTGTAAAGCTAGTTGTTTCCTTATGTTTTTCCTAGTTAATGGCTTGTGTACTAGATCTATATGTCAAATGTAATTTCAAGTCTTTTATTTGGTGTATTTAAACATGTACAATTAATTAATTCTTGATTATGTGTATTTTTAATGAATTATGTAAATTTTACTATTTTAAAATTGTGGTCGTCCCTACATAAAAACATGTATAACAATGGAAGGATAATTTTGTGGGGCACCTGTATCTAAAATCTAGGCTACAATATAAAGGTCACTATTTCCTTGGGTGTCCTTGACTTTCTAAATGAGATTTTAAACACCAGGGACTGAATCTAGGACCTCAAGACCTTGTACTTGCTTCTTGCCAAATATTAGCTATTTTTGGGAGGTCAAAGTCACTCCAAGTGTCCTTGACTCACAACTAGGGTTCCCCAAGTGCCTTTGACTAGGAAAAGGGTGCCCCAAGTTCCCCTGACTAGGTTTTCAATTCTAGAATTCAAGGAGGAGATCTGTTACGGTCTTCTAATCACTTTTTTGTCTTCCATATTTCTTAGAAGCTTGTTACTAGATACATGAACGCATACAAGAGGATAAAAATGGTGTTTGGGATTGTATAGGGGTTTTTGTTAGAGATTTGATTCTGAGTAGTTGATTGATTGTATGTTTGTCATTGATGACAACATATAATACACAGTAGTAATTCTGTATGCACTTATCAGAATGATCATATGAAGACTTGCATGGATAGATACATGTTGTTGACATGTTTATTATGTTATGTTAATACACATAGACCTAGATATGATGTTTCAGTAAAGTTATGTAATTTTGTTATTGGCAGTTACAGTTCTGGAAGTGTAACGGTTTAGGGCTGACGTATATCACGTGTTTCTTGAGTTGTGTCTATCTTCTGTATATGCGTGTATATATTCATGATTAGTTATGATTTGATGATATTAATCCAAAGGTGCCAAACATGTTTCAAGAAGATTGCAAAGTTATAATTAAATTGGTGAGGCCGACTTAGTGAAGCGTCACGTCTATTCGGTTTATACTTGTGCGGTTGTAATAATGAT
Organism: Thuja plicata; assembly: GCA_018584345.1. Lineage (NCBI taxonomy): Eukaryota > Viridiplantae > Streptophyta > Pinopsida > Cupressales > Cupressaceae > Thuja > Thuja plicata. The sequence continues at coordinate 287,526 of MU225562.1, read as the reverse complement.
TGCATGCTTAGTAGGGCCGACAAGGATGTTATGAAGAGTTTTCTTATAGGTCCCATGATCTCATACGTTGAGTAAGATGCTTATAGCTTCTCAAAGGTGATACACAAGGTGTGAATGACACGAAAAGAGAAGAAAGATGTACATAGCAGATCATCAGAGTTGGTTCATTCATCAAGAGTTTATGTGAAGAAGAAGTGAAAGATTGCAATACACTGGAAATGATCAAGACAATAGGTCTACTCTATAGTTCACCACCATATATAGTGCATATCTGTTATACAGAAGGTCGTAGCCTTCACCATCAAGCAGTGAGCTTTTGGACAGTGAGTCCACCACCCCTAACAGGGTTATTTGTAAAAGACTCCTAACAACGTCCGAACCTTAACCAGGTCACTATACTTATTGCATTGTAATATACAACTCCTAACAGGGTTGAAATATCTTCTAACAGGGATTACTACAAACAAGTATAGTTTATTTTGGGTGCTAATTCCCACCGGGGTTTTTACCATTTGGTTTCCCCGTAATCAAATTGTGTGTTG